>JACATO010002225.1:0-178233 GCA_018389105.1 Nautilus pompilius
CATACATCGCTGCGCGCGAAGTTGCTTCCCGTATTCTAAACAAGAGAATTAAGACGTCGCCAATACAAGTTTTAAAAGTAATGAACTTTACATTTATTGAGATCTTTAAATTGATCAATTAAGTGATTCGGTACAGTTAATACCTTTTTTATTTTTATTTTTAGCTGCTTCAAATTAATTATTTTGCTCACCTATACCCGCCACTGTCCCCAATGACAACATGGTTAAATGTGATCAAAACAGTCAGAACCAGTCACGTCTCTCTGTTCATTGTCAGACTGCCCGTGAGGCCAGGCGAAGGGTTAAAACGGTAAAACCTAAATCCCGTCTCGAGTAAGGCTTACAGCAAACTTTCTGCATAGCGTTTGTCTTTTTTTCTTCTAAATATGTGAATAATTAAAGGATTGGAGCAGTAAATTTGATATTAGACCACCACAAATCAGGGCTGTGATAATGAAGGAGTGACGGACTCGCTGTCTACTTAAGCGGAGAGAATTCTTAACAAGAAAATTCTGTGACACTATAACTGTCAGGGAAAATGCGCAAAAGAGCGATCCTTTCACATTAAAAAATTTATGGTTCCCTTCAATTTCAGTCGGATTTCTCCATACTGCACTCCTGAAGGAAGTGGGTACGCGAGCAGACGAGAGTAATTATATCGCTTCCAGCAGGAGGAATTTCACAGAAATTTCATTAAACATATACAGACGGTCGCGAGTTTTACCAAGTTTTTTTGTGAACCGTTTCCTGCAGAAGTCACGGCAGCCTCACTCCTGCAACGAAGAATTATGGGTTCTCTTATAACACCAGGCCACGTGATGAGAACAGCCGCGCTGCGTAGCCATTAATACGATTGGGCTAATTTGTCAGCGGAGAGTCGTATTCAATGAAACGAGGTCAGGTCCCGCTCGAGAAGGGGGGGGGGGTAGAAAAGGCGGCTAGCGGGATACCGTCAAGTACGACTACACATTTAACAGATTCTTTGCAACTGCGGGATATTTAAAGTGCAGTTGTCGAATAATTCTACAATCGAATAGGCGTAAGACATAAAGCTGACTATACCATCGTTTCACCGCCACCGCTTCTTGGCTGACGTGACGCATCGTATCCGACGATGGCCGCTGTTTCGCACGATGGAAAAGCAGCACCTGGTCAACGAATTGATTTAAGTGAACACGGTGCAAGCTGATTTTTAATCCACCCGCACTCCTCAGCCCTGGGCATGGTTCGAGTGTTCACGACGGGCCGCACCATCAATCCTCCGTTTATCCGAGAGGGAGGAAAGCCGCTCATCGCCAAACCGAGGCGGATCCAGCAGGATTCAAACCCGAGCCCATAGCTATGGCAGAGCATAATGTCGAATAGTCTCAAAAACAGATAATTTATGGGAAAATAATGCTTTGATATGTAAAGGCAAACGTGTGGAATTTCTTTCTTTTAACCGTAAACGCATAATCTCCAACCCCCCCCCCCGTTTCCATAAAAATTCTAAAAATATATATATATATATATTTTTTTTTTTTTTAAATTTGAATTTCCGCTATGATTCTGTTTCGTACAGTAGATGCCATTACACAAATACACCAGCGTCTTTCGTAAAGGGCAAATGTCTGAAATATTACGAGAGTCGTGGGATTTAAGCCACGGCTGGGGGGGGGGGGGCGAGAATAGCGCGCGAACTCGGGGCGTTATCTGAACTCCATTAGCACGAGAGCTGTTTTCTTCTGACATTTACTTCACTACGGAATAACATCTACGCACTCTTACGAAAGCTACTAAGGGGCGGAGTTAGTCTGCTCCGTAGAAAAGTGATTTTTTTCCTCTCGATTTCAAAAAGTCGGATTGTCAGGGATGTGCTGGAAAACGAAATTCCAATTAAAATATCACTGGAGGGAAATCTAACGAAAAGGGAAAATTATGAAATAACAGCATGCAGTCATGGGCGCCCGCAAGAGAGGGGGGGGGAGTTGCACCGCCCCCCCCACTGGAAAGTTGATAGCGGTAGTGTAATGATGGCATTATTTCTTACCCGATTCACCGCGCACCAGTGAGCGTGGTGAATGGAGCAAGGAGTAACGATTCTGACCGCACCCGGGCGAAGGCCAAAGGGTCAAAGGCGGCAAGAGAGTAGCGGTATGGGGATATATAATACGGCAGAGCCTGCATATGTCGAAATAAATAGCTAAACCATCTGCTGTCTCTTTGTCTAATTTTGAGAAACAAGTCGATGGGTTGATTGGGAAATGAAATGGTTGCCAATTGATTAGTATAATGTGTTTTGATTAGTTAGTTAGCGACCCTAGCAGGGTTTTTAATTAGTTAATCAAACCAAGTGCTAGGAGCCACTTTCAGATCCCTCTGGGCTATGAAAATTGGCGAAGAAATCCTCGTTTAATAGCCAAGTGACCCAGTCGACTCGAGTCCATGTTTTAAATATTTTGTTTATCCTGATTTTTCGAAAATGGATATCAGAAAGATAATTGGTGGTGAAAGTGCTGACATATCTGGAAAGGAGCAATTTTCACTTGATACGACGACCACTGAAAATATTATCCGAGAGGAATTTCTTAGATTTGCAAATGTATATAGACTAGATGTTGCTTCCATTGTCAATACTGTCATTGGTCAGTGTACAAAGTTTGGCTTGAATCTGGAAAAACTACATGGCCAAGGATACCACAGATACTCTACGATGGCAGGAAAGGAAAGAGGCGTACAAACTAAAATAAAACACAAGTATCCAAAAGCTGTTTGTCCATTGTGCTGCTCATAAACTCAATCTAGTTGTCAACAACTTAAATTGCGTACCCGAGATATGCAAAACACAGTCAGCGCTATCATAAAATTTTTCCGTGATAGTCTAAAGAGAAGATGTCTTTCCCCCAATGTGCCACTACTATCTGAAACAATGTTGGGCTGCAAAACAGAAGTATTAAAATTCTGTCTGACAACTTTGAATGCATTTTTGATCAGTTAAATATACTGCCCACTACAGCTTCAGGTAAAACACGACAAGATGCACACCAATTAGAATCTGCTTCAAGCTCAATGACGCTTATTTTTATCTGACTGTAATTTCTAGCTATTTGGCAGTTAGAATCTGTAGCATAAGCTCTCCAAGAGAGCTCGATATCATAAAAGTGTATGATCCTGTTCAGGAGCTTATAGACGTGTTTCGTGAACACCAACAAAAAAACAGAACAACAATTCAACAACTGTTCCCAGACAATAAAGACGCAGACATTTTGATTTAATGTTGGTGGTTCAATCGTGGAGGAATATTTTCGTCAAACATTGTTTATGCCATATTTGGACTCAATCATTTCATCACTGGAGAGCCGACTTGCTGCAGAAAATAAACAAAATATGCCTTTTGCCTTTATCCCGTACAAATGGTGCACATTGGACATGAAGATTTCAAAAACCAAATTGTGAAAATAAATGAAGTGTACCAAATTGAAAACTTGGAAGCTGAAGCTATCACCTGGTTTGAGCTGTGGTCCAAAAAAGTGGGAACAATCCATTAGCAAATTAAAAATGCAGTCATTGAGTTGTTAGAGTTCAATGATCTATTATTCCCTTCCATTCATCAAGCAATTCATATTGCTCTAACATTACCAGTAACAACCTGCACAGCAGAAAGGTCGGTTAGCACAATGAGAAAAGTGAAAACATGGCTGAAGTCAACAGTGGCAGATGACTGTTTGTCTGGACTTTGTATGATAAGCGTTCATAGGGCAAAAGTTCCAGCTAAGGAGGGCGAACTTATTCGAAAAGTAATGGATAAATTTGGACAAAACCAGAGACAGTTACAATTTGTATTGAATGAAAATGTGTTGTTTCTCTTTGTTTTATTGTTGTGAGGTCTGATTGGGTAGCACAATAGCAAAGGAAGCAGGCTAACGTAAAAAAAAAATAAACTTTCAAAAAAATTCTAAATGAATCACAAGGAATATTTCAAAGTAAAAAAAAAATTGATGAAAATCTCTTTCAGGAAGGAAAAAAAAAAACAAATTAGTGACCTTTTATTCGTTGCCGTTAGTCGGCTCTCGTCGCTAGGCGCATTCCCCGCACGTGATATCTGCGAACGGCCATGAGCGCGTTACCGGAGTATCTGGACAAAAAAAACTTCAGCTGAGTCAGCTGTCACTTGGTAGAATGTTTCTAACCTAGCAGAAGTCTGCCGTAATCTTCAAACGCGTGCGACAGGTCATGTGAACAGATAATGCGGTTAGCGGTCTTCGCAAGGTGCGGCTGGAGATGGTTGAGGTTGGCCTACACCGAATGTCTCTATCAGTTGGTCTGCTGTTTGATGGTCGCTGGAGTTTACTATTCCGTCCAATCGCCTTTCTCCTCCTTCGCTACGCGTTTATGACCACAAATCACCTTCCCGGTAGACGTTTTCTTCACCTTAAACTCGAATGGTTTGGCCCTCTGTGGCACCTACCAGACGCCCACCCACTACCCTGCCTCTTTTGAACGTTGCGGTGTCTTTGCCTTCCCACATCTGTTGGACTGGCTGCAAGTCTGCTTGTCCGAGTCGTGTCACCGCCACGTGACATAGTCAGCCGGGTTTGTATCTGCAGCTCGGGTCTGAAAGAGTGCTTAGTTCTTTATAAAGTGGCCAGACAGCGTGCGTACTGATCATAAAGAAACATTGGTAAAATCAAGAACCTTGTAAGCTCTGGATTTAATGTAAATTTTTGGTTCCTTCTACACACACACACACACACACACACACACACACACACACACACACACATGTACAGTGATATCAAAAGGTGTAATCTCTCTCTCTCTCGGCCAGTAATCACAAAAAAGCTTGTTTTACTGTCCCCCCTCCAGGTATTCGCATACGGTCTCTTTCTTCTAGATTTATTTAACGCCGATATATCAAAATTGAAAGGTTTTAATGTTGTTTTTTTCCTGTACTTACAACGATCATCAACTGCGGGTTAAATTGAAAAAAAAAAAAATAATCAGGTTTTATTCCGAATTTTTTCTCGATCTTAACGAAGTAATGATGAAGAACAGCTTCGTACGCTATAAGTTTGTATTTATTTACTTGCTTTCTTCTCTTTCTTTGTTCCTTTGATTTCCATGTACACATTTAAGTTTTTGCAAATAATTTTAAAATTTATATTCTTGAAAAGTGAAGGGACAACAAAGTTCTTTCTTTCTAATCTGCTCTCCAAAGTCCTCCCAGACCAGCTGCTGGCGAGCTTCGAGCCGGAAGTAACGGCGGCCATTTACCAAAACCAAGAAATAGAGGGAAGAGGAATCTTTCCATCAGAAAAGTTTCGCACTAACCTGAAAACGGGTTTTGCCTCGACGGAGCAGCAGGAGATCGACCAGGGATTGGTTCGCTGGGGGGAAGAAGTATAAAAGTATCTTCGCCTCTCACACCTCGGACGGCCCCCCCCCCTCCGCCGTCTGATCTGATAAGAACTTCGTTCGCTGACTGTCAACAGGTGCAGCGGTCATGGAACTTTACTCTGGGGCATTATTGTGACTACCGAGCGTTATGAAAACAAGTTCATTAACTACGTCGATTTTCCGGTGCAACGCTTATACAAACATTCTTTCATTAATGCATCACCGTTGACTAATAACCTTTCTTTGTGATCGTTTTACTCGCGGTATGTTTTTTAGGGTCAAAGACTTTCACCACAGGTGAGTCAAGGTGTACTCGCGCGCGTGTCCCTGCGCTGTTCATCAATACGGCTGTCTCGGAGTTTAAACCTACTTAATTCGGAATCTTTACACTTTCTGAGGGGCGGTTTATCGCACTACGGGTTATGTTGACCAACGTTTTTAATGTACTCGTAAAGCATCGTGATTGGAGCAGCGGCCCTTTTTTTTTTTTGTCATTTCTTGTCCAGTTGTCTCCCATTTTACTTATTAGTTCGCCTGACTCCCGAAAACAGCGCGCGCTCCCAGCTAGAACGTTCTGTCCTCTCTCTTGTTTTGTGGACGATAGATAGGGTTCAAAGGGACAAAAGATTCATCGTGAATTCTCGGAAAGGAAAATCCCCTTTCCATTTATCCCGTTTTTTTTGTTTTTTTGTTTTTAAAGTCCTTTCGACAACAGCCCCTAAGCCCTTCCAGCGCTATGGCGTAGCGGATGAACTCTCTTTCCTCCAGCCTCTGCTCAATATGAGACCCCCCCCCATCTCAGACGCCGTTCAGTCGCAAGATCTGGGCTCGCCCCTTTACTTTCAGTCCGTCTGCGCAGCCGTTCACAGCAGAAACCCACTCTAATTTCGGTAACCGCGTTTGGAAATGCCGCTGATAAACGCGGGCCGGGTCCCGTTCTAGATCTGTGGTCACGATAGCGTCTCGCTCGACTTCGTCTTCGATTTTAATTTGTGACATGGCGCCCAGTCACGTAGCCTCCATCCACATCTGTCTCAACATCACCCCATCCCTTCGGTCCTGCTAAGGTATGATAAGAAATACTTAACCAGAACATTAATAGTAGTAATGATAATAATTGTTTCCTTTCATCACGGAAAACTTCAGGAGTCTAAATTTGCTTTTGAAAATAATTAATAATTTGGACTCAGAAATAAAACAGCTTCCAGGCTTAAACTTAGTGGAGGCCAATGGATGTAAAACTTTGCGCCTTCAGTGGAAAGCGGATCTCGTCGCGGCCCGGACCGCACTGACCAATGGTTATGTCAACAAGCGTAACCCAGACATTGACTGGCATTAGCGCTTATCGCCTACCACCAACGTTCCCAAAGAGTCGTGGAAGGATTGGATAAGAGGATAAAAGGGGATTCTCTCTGGCTGGTCAAAAACCCACGCCCTTTACCTCAGCAGTCATCACCAATTTCCCTGCCCCCGACAACAACCTCAGCCCAACACGAGCCTCGAGTCTGATGTGTACCCTCCCCCCCACACACACACACACACCGGGGACCGCGCAGGAATCACCGGAGACACACGAGACCTCCCTGACTGGCTGTGAATGGCTGCAGCAGCTCGCACGGTCGAGGGATTTCTAGAAATGGCTGGGACGCAGTAAACAGCCTCTGTTCAGCGGAGGCGTTGTGGCTTTCGACGGTAGATCGGCTTCGCCTCAAGATTGCATTGTCGGCGACGAAGTCCGCCGAACTCGCCATCCGGTTGTCCTATGATGGCGGCCGTGAGTGAAGAAGCCTCTTCGAGCGAATGGAGGAGTTCTTTGCCTGTGCGCCGTAGAACGGCCGCCTGCCCTGCCCGATCCAAACTAGAACTCAGCAGCCCATTAACGATGGAGACGCGGTGGCATCGAGATTAAGTCATCGATACCACGCATCCCACATCATTTTCAGAGCGCTCAGTTACGAATGCTCTGCGAGAGCTACAGGCCAACCCTCCCATTCTTTTGCAGCCCAAAATCTCATTCGAATTAGCCACCCTTTGCCAACCGTTTGCGCAAACTTAGTAGCGCGTGTAATTCTAGCGGCGGCTTAGACCAATTCAAAGCTCACCCTGGAGGCTCGTCCCGTGCTGACGTCTAAGAACCCGGCTGCTGAGTAGTACCGACATGAGGGACCCGTGTTAAAATGCTCGTGGAAGAAGTTTTTAATGATTGCTACAACTCTGGTCCTTCCCTTAATTCAAACGACCCCTTGAGAATCGCATCAGCACTTGCCATTTTCCAAAGATTTATAGATAATCTCTTAAAATGGGTCGTCCACACCGGCGTCTACGTCATAATCGCCGATGCTAGAACATTTGGTAATCTAAGTGTTCGAGAGATTTACGGACGTCTGGAATCCAGAAGAACGAAATCCCGGCTGTAAAAATGCCGATTTTTTTCAGAAAGTCTCCATTTTGGAGATTAGGGTGGGTGGTCTCAGCAAAATTGATCCGAGGACGAAATGGCAAATATGAAGCGCACCGTCGCAGGAAATAGGGCGCGGTCAATTTTCATGAGCGATTCCTTCCGCATTTACATGGAATGTACTCTAATTCGCCTCGCTTAACCGGGATCAAAACGCCAAGACAGCGGGGAACGGGGCTAGTTTTTTTTTTTAATATAAAAGCACATTATCTAAAAGAACAGTGCCTGTATAAGACGAAGCGACCTTTGTTTCCGTCATGCGATTCGTTGGAGGTAAGGAGTGGGACCGGTGTTCTGCAGGTCTCTCCCGGCCCCTCACTAACAACCAACCGACTGCGGGGCCCTGGCGCTTATTTTGTTCCGTCCGCCATTTTATTTGGCCGAAGGTTTACGGTAATGACTGGTAATCGCCTTGAGAACACTGGGCTGGTTACAAGCGCGACCTTCCGAAGGTAGCCAACAATCAGCTCAAACGCTAAAAGTTCCCGTATCTAACCGACATTTAATGGCGTCTTCACCAGTGGCCGTGAGTTGGCTGACTCGTGTTGGGTCTTATGTCGACTAAGGAGTGGCTAGCAAAATCGTTTCACGGATCAAGTTTAACGATCTTTAATTGACAAACTGGCGCAAAAAGAGAGAGAGATGCCGGGACGCAATTCTTCAGCACGTTTCACTGGCCAAGAATGCCAGCTGGTTGTCCAGTAATGTAGCGGGCGGTTTTGCGCGATCGCCGAACCACCCTGCGGCTCTGCGAAGAATGGTAGTTCCTGAGTCGTTACGTCTTCAGGTGTTGGCCGTGTTACGTGAAAAACACTCGGGCAATGACAGCAGTGAAATAGGTAGCCCGGCATTACGTCTGGCGGCCTGGAAGGTCTGAAGCCATCGAAGCCTTTTAGCCAGGCATCGCCTGCCAGGAGGAGTTCCTTTGTATTCCAGGAACCTTTCCCCAGAATCCGCGCTCCCATGGAAAGAGGCGATGCGACAACTGATTTTTTTTTTTTTAAAAAAAGCAGCAGCAGCAGCAGCTCGGACGCTGGAAGGCAGGCGCCGTTGTAAGCCATACAGGACAACTGTCGTGTCTTGTTTTAGAAAGTCACAAAACCGTATTCACGAACCTGGAAACACGACCCAGCCAACCTCCCATAGGTGAGCGCGACTGCAAAATGCAGATCGTGTTGAAACACCGAGACACTCACAATCTGGGGCCGAAATGACTCCTGCTGAGCGTAAAAGGTCGGGGCTCCGGCGATGCACCCGAACGAGACAACTCCCAAAACAGGCAAATGACGAAAACCTGGACCTCAACTTCAAATGGCCAGCGACGTCGCCCACTCCTCTTTTGCTTTACTTCGTTCCCACCAGGGAGGAAGTGCAATCCGACGCTCTCGCGCTAACATTCGGCCAAACACTCAAAGCTTCATTTTAGCGCGCATGTGACACAGACATCTAATGGGCATCGGACCTGTTATTGTCCAGTGTGGTACGGCTAATTGCCGTTCGTCCCTTATGCATACGGTATTGAAAATGATTATGGAAACACAAACAAAATATACAAAAACAGCGAGTGGTCCCAACCGAGACGCATATAAGACACACACACTGTATTATTAATTATTACAGAAAATACACACAGAAAGTGAATGTGTCGTACAGTGCGTTAGTGTTTGGTGCGCGAGCCCTTTGCTTCATATGGGACAGGACCCCTGTTTCCATTCTCCCAAACAGGTTATCGGTGTACGACTGGCGAATGTCCCGTGTCTGGCTGCTGTTCGACTTCGTCAGTAGCCTTGTAACCTCGGCGGTGTTCGCATGAGGACTTCGTGAGTGGTCCATCAGCCTCTCTATGTTCCAGATACCTTTCACCACGCTGGCTGCATGCGCGGAGGTAAATCGCCGCCCGGTGAGATGTCCTCCTGGAGGGATGGCTGGGAACTTTCAGTCAGTACGCGTTCGACGTCATGCAAACCCCCGACACCCCGGGCCGACGTGCGGCCTCGCGCTGGCGCTGACCGACTTCCAGCTTCGATGTAGCTGCTGTACACTGGTCATTATGCCGCTGACTGTTGCCAAACAGTCCGGTCTCGGAATCACCCGAGTACAAAGCTCCTCCTTCCCCGTCTGACCATCCCGCTCTTTCATTTTTGCTCCGTTTGGTTGCTTTTCCTCAGCATAGATTTTCGGGCAGCTACAAATCCGCTGCGACCACTTCGTGCTGCTGCGTATCCCGCTGTGTTTAAAGAAACGTTAACCCCTGTACTCGCGGTCGGGTCGTTCGCAAGATCTTCACTGGCTGGTCGGTCATCCATCACGCAGGGAACGGACCCCGAGGTACTTAACATCACCATCGGAGAAACTGAGCTTTCTTCCCCGACCGCATCTACTGTCAACAGTACCAATGTCGCGTACAGCTCCTTCTGAAACATGAAGTCTGGCTGCAATCTGCCACATGGAGAAGCCTTCACCGGCCAAGTCTTTGAGTTCTATAAACCGGCCATGACACATTTTCTTCCAGGGGCCATGGATTTCACCACGACACGATTACATCCCTGTACAACCCCGACCCTAAGTTGATACTGACAAATCTATTTTGATGACCACTAACATTTTCCCCCAAATTATTGCATGTATCCTCATAGCTTTTAAGATAAATATTTCATAAAACCACGAGGCCTTCCGGCTTGTTTTCAAACGGTTGTTCCTATATATAAACAGAAAGTTTTTTTGTTGCGATTTATACTTTTTTTTAATCTTAAAACGCGAGGATGGTTCTCACCATTTGTTTCCCTCGCCCGGTACGTGACGCCACTGTCCGCTAAGCGGCGTGACAGTTGTGCGAGTGCCGAGCAACTGTCATGGATTGAAGGATGGTAGTCGCCAGAAACGTTTGTCAACCGACTGAACGTCAACGCAAAACGGCTATCTATCAACCCACCCGAGAGGAGAAGGCGTGGTGGTCCTAGAAAGGCTGTAGGAAACCACCACCGGTAAACACATACTGGTGCTATATTGTTCTGGTGAACACATGAATCACGCTTTCACTCACTTTATATCAGAAGACATCGGACAGCTGTCAATAAATAAGCTTGCTGTTGTCAGGTAGCCTAGCGATTCGTACACCTGACGTGCACATTCCACCTTTTCACGATACCGTGCGTTACAGTTGAAGGAACGACGAATCAATTATGAGAACCCTTTTGACACTTAACTATCGCGAGCCCTTAGTTTATTTTCCGTGTCGGATTGGAATCAAACTGGAGCAACTTCTATTCTGAAGTCGAGAGTCGATCTGGATACTGCTGATGGATACGTTGTTAACCATATGGCGACCCCTGGCTGATAGCTTTTCTTATCGCCGAAAACTTCAACAACATTTCCTGCACTATTTTTTTTTTTATATATCTTTTCATTCCGTGGAGACTGAAAACCACGCAAAATTTCACGTGTAAAAACCCTCTTTCAACCATTGTTTTTCAGTAGGCTGGACTTCTTACTGAGCGACTCCAGGGGTGAACAATGCGATCGATATTTGTACTGGCCAATAACTGAAAAGCTTTCAATAAAATATCTGAAGTTTTCCACTAGATCAAAGCAATCGTCGAACCGATGCTCGTTCTCAGGGAATACATGCTAAACTATTCAGAAGGGAAAAACAAAACGCACTGGTAAATATTTCTTCACCGTTGAGGACCTCGAATAAGAACTAATTACTTCCGGTGGGCGGGTAGTGGTCTATTGGTTAAGCTACTGGATTGCCAAGAATGAGGGTCGGGGGTTGATTCTCGTTCTGCTCAGTCTGTGACCTTTCTTCTGTATCTTTTCCGCCGAGCGGGATTCCTCGGGGCCTCTCCAACATCTAAAAAAATTAGAAATTCTAATAGATGATGTCTCTTCCCAGAGCCGAGCCCCACCACGGTGGCGCAGGATACGCAGCCCTCTCTAGCGGATAAATACGGCACCACTCCATCACTTGCACTGTCGTCCTGCTGCGTTAATTAAGATAAACCTGGAGTCTCAGTTTTTGCTGTTATTAGATCCCGTATGTATGTAGGCTACGTACGCATAGACTGCATTGCGGAAAATCAATTGCTGAACATTGAGGAAAGCTTCGAACCACTGGGAACTATCGCCATGCGCAGAGACCGCGGTCAGGTGCTGTAGTCGGGGTGCACGGAGGTCGTTCGGTGCAGCAAAAACGCAGAGAGGCCATCTGGCTGCGCGTGTCTAAGTCATGACAGTATTCAAGGAATTTCTTTGGGATGGAGACTAAAACCCCTGACGATGTGCAAGGATTCCCACTTTGCTCTACGCGACGGATTTTATGGTCCATCTTCAGTAAAGTCGTTGTTATCCGGAACTTTAGCATCCCGAATATTTTAGCAAGCGGAATCTGTAAAATATCTCACTACGATTCCACGTTTTAGAAACCGGCATCCGAAACGCTTGCATCCGGCATATGCGGGAGTCCGTCAGTCGCCATCCCGGACGTTAACCCTTCCACGCTTGCAGACGGCGGAGCAGCTCCGCCTGCTCGGTTCGCCGGTCGCCGTTATTGCGCGTACAGTGACCGCGGATTTAAGAGTGTGATACCGAAGAGTCCGGAGTAACCGGCACCTGTTGCTACGTCCCACGGGTGCCGGATAGGCAAAACTTGCACCAGATTGACAGGATCGCTTTCTTTCCCCCTTGTAACCGGGCCGCATACTTAAATCAAACGAGATCGTAATTCGCCGGAACCGTAACTCGGCGGCGCTAAAGGGACGATCGTGCTGGTTCAAATCAGTCCGTATTAATGAGGACGCGATGGCCATTTCCTTCATCCACTCTTCATTTCACTCCGTCTGGTTCGCGTATATGGCGCTGGACAGAAAATTAATATTGATACGAGAAAAGGTTTGGGGGGGGTGTAACGATCGTGTAGTGAAGTTACAAACGGAATTAGCCAGCTGCCAATAGAGAAATGTTATTAGTTCAGGCTCATCCAGAGTCTGAGCGAAATGTCGTTTTCTTCTTTCAATACGCTAACGCGGAAATAACATATTTCACAGCTCATGACTGGCATTACAAATAAAGTAAATAACATCTAAATATACTGGGGGAGTGTGGTAGCGTTTTGAACACTTTCAGCGAAATCTGGCACGAACAGAACGGGTCGCAGCTGAATCAATCCCCTGAATGACCCTAAAGGGCCCTGCACCGCCGCTCACCCTGCCATCGAGGGTTAATCTAGCTGCTGCCAGCAACACAGGTTCAAGCGGACACCAAGGAGGCACTACCGAGCTTTGCTGGAGCGAGAACTGCGAGACCAGATAATGTATCAAAATTCCCACAAATCTCGATTGGAGCCAGTACGAGTTAACAACCTTACTGTTTGTCGTCGAAACGCTGACGTATCGGAGGGTTAAAATATGCACGTGTTTCTTTTCCTCCAATTTTTAACAGACCCCAACCCCCCCGTAACTCGGTTCATCTTTAAGACTGATTAATTGTTTATTTATTAGCCTGGTGCCACTTCGAGTTAACTCGCGTTTAACCCTTTGCTCCTTTGTCGAGGAAAAAAAAACAAGCAGACTGGTTTACAAACAGACGGCTGGGAAACGAGAGCAGCTGATCAGACAGACGTAATGGTTCGAAGCGACATGCTAAAGAACTCGATCATTTCAGGGCACACGTACCTGCTAACTCTATCTTCTTTGAAGACACCTGCAGATTACACACGGGAAACCACCGACCAACAATGAGCAGCATATCACGGAGTAAATCAACTCGCATCCGCTCTAGTTATTTCTCTTATGAAAAACCTTAATGTACCAGAGAGAGAGAGAGAGCATTCATGTTTCATTGTCCATCTATAAGTTAACAGCGATGTAATATATTAATCTTGCCGATTCCCACACCTTTTTAGCCTTGTTTCTGCATATTCGATCAGGCGAACAACTAACCTTTTGATCCATACTAGATTATAAATCAATGATTGGTTAAAACACTTGATAAGCTTTTTAAATTGAAGTATATTCTAATCTATTAAGACAGTATCTTAGGCGGTTTCTTCTAGTAGACGAACAGGGATCAAATACAGGTTACCGTGGTTGGACCAAGATCAGACAGGGTGGCAAAAGCGCACCCTTCCCTCCCTCCTATCCTGCTAAGTACACGACTCACTATAAAATCCAGATTTTCGTGTTTACTACAAATTGCTGTTTGCTTTTAAAATTGATAATATGTGAAACGGGTACAGTAAAGCATTTAAGAATGATTTCCCCGTGCTGTTCCGGCCATAACAGTAATGTCTCATATTTTTCCTCATTAACGGGATGTTTGGCTGTAAGGATTTTAAAGTCTGCGTGAAGAACTTTTAGCGCAGGAAGCGTTTCGATTTAAGTCGGTGGGGCGACAGGCCGTTTTAATCGCGGCTGTTCGTTTAAGGAAGGTACCTAAAATAAATGAGCGCTACCTACCAGCAGCAGTCAGCGGTCTGGCTGGCCGAAGTGCTCGGATACGGAGCAGTCTGTCTTACTCGCATCCGTCTTCAGGGGGCGCTGCTACCCACTCTCGGCGCCCTCTTAGATCCGTCGCCAACCTTTTCCTGCCTCAGAGTTCTTCTACATATTTATTCAGAAAAGACTGTCTGTCTCCCTTCTCTCTCTCTCTCTCTCTCTCGTCGTCGTCAGTTAAGCATTTCTGCCGGTGTTTAACGCCGCTTTCCTTTGACAGTCGGGCCGCATTCACTTAATAATGTCAAACAAACAGCCAGAGCTCGCGCGCGGGTCCTCCCAAAAGTTGACACGGATAGCGGGGGGAAGCATATCGCCTGTTTGCTCAGCTGGCGAAGCGCAAGAATTATAAATCCGGGTCGTCTGCTGTTATCGCGTAACCGACGCAGTTGTAAGCACCTATTTCCTGGTCCAGCGGCAGAGATGAAACTCGTCCCGCCGTCTGTCATTCGAAGACGGGTCACTTCGTCCCATTAAGCGAGTAGCCAAACTCGCGAGTTGAGCAGAGCGACAACTACACCGGAGCCTGTCTTGTGTTTCTCTCGCGGTAGATGAGCGGCAGCAAAGTTTGCGTTGCTCCCAATCTTTCCATCCCCCGTACTAAATGCCGCGTATATTGATCCCGGCATGAAGAAAGCCGGTGAGATGCTGCAGCGAGGTCGGCTACTTTTTTTTTTTTTTTTTTTTTCCGGCCTTCTTCGGCTTCCTCCGGCTAACGAGGGCAGCGGTGACGTTACACGTTACCGAGAGCAGTCTTGTGGTCAGGCCTCGCGCGAGCAATGCGCAAATATCGATTGGGAATTCAGCGGCTGGCAGACCGGAGCGGGACTGCACTGTTTCCAAACAAACTAGTCAGGGGGGGGGGAGAGGGAGAGAGAAAAAACAACAACAACAAAAAGGCAAAACGGGCTTGGTAAAACCGGGGGGGTGGGAGGGGAGAGAATAATGGTGATCTGTTAGGGTAAGGTCTCGTTGCCTCCCTTTCCACGAGGTATCGGAACACGTTAATTGTTGTCCAGTTCCTGTTCCTGCGACGCTGTTGCTGCCAGCGAAAACTGGAAATAGCAGATGCTGCGCTGTCAGACCTCACCTCATCTAATACGCCATCAGAAGCTCTGTGTAGAGGCGTGGTAACACCACCTCCCCGTGGTCATCACGGCGGCACCACGCCACTTCGTGAATAATTAATTCGAGCCAAATTCTGACTGAGCCCGTTTAACGATCTTTTCCTTCTTGCTAATTAACAACATGGGACACTTTTTAAATAAATATAAAAAAAAAAAAAAACCGGCACGGCAATTCTCAGCAAACCTGACTGAAGCCACTGCGTCGCCTTTTCGCACCAAATGAATGTACCAGACATTCTCGACCGTCACTGGGAGCTTTCGGTTAGACCTCGTCTAGAGTATGCGGTTCGGCTTGTGTTATTTGAAGTGGCTACAATCTCGGCAGGGGGGTGGTGGTGGTTGTACAGATAGTTTATTGAAAAAATTTTAAATGTTGAGCATTAATGTGGGCGCTGTTCCGGCACAACTCGACATTCACGGAGTTAAGGGGCGCGGGTTGGGTTCGGGTACAAACAAATCAATCAATCACTTTCCGCGCGTCAATATCCAAACACTAATGCAAACAGAGAAACGAAAGTCCATTCAGTCTCTTCTGTTCCATTAAATACTGCGCGTGCAGTAGTATAAATAATTATGGAAAAAGAGGGAAAATGGATATAAAATGCAAACAAGACATGAAAGAATTGCATCTCATGTGCCAAAAAAAAAGGGATGCTCCATAGTACAGTCACGTGTTGAGATGTAGTCCACTGATTGGTTATCATGCAAGCAACCAGAAAGGCAGTGATATCATAGCATTGTGGTGAATACTATAGTGCATGGGAAAGAAATATCGCATGAAAGTGCATAGAAATCAAAGTTTTAGTTAGTGAAGGCTACTCCATGTGGCAGACTGAAACCTGATTTTATGTTTCAAAAGAAGCGTACGCAAGATTCTGAGGAGGATAGGCGAAAGCGGTACTGTTGACAATAAACAGTCGAGAAAAAGATTTCCAATCTCTCTAAAAGTGATGCTAAGTACCTGGGGGTACGTACGCTCTCCTCGTGATAGACGAGAGCCGGTAGAGATCTCGTGGATGGCCTGGCTGCGAGTACAGGTGTTGACAGTTCTTCAAGAAGTGTAAGATACGCGTTAACGTGAAGTGGTGGATGTGTAGCTGCACAAAAGCTATTGCTGAAAAGAGTCAATCAAACTGCATGACCCGAGCGGCAGAAATGAAGCGATGGGATGAGCAAACCTGGAAGGTGCTCTTTGCAGATGAGTCCACGTTTGAACTGTTTGGTAAGAATTAATGGCAGTGTATTCAAAGATGTACTGGGGAGCGATATAACAGTCGGTGTACAACGGATACAGCGAACCATGGAGAGTGGATCAATACAATTGCGGGGCTTCATATCAGCTGAGGGTGTCAGAGATTTGAATAAAATTGAAGGTATACTGACTACCGACAAGTACAGGCATTTCCTAATCCATCATGCCATTCTCATTACACTGGTCAACACAATATTTTTGGCAGGAAAAGTGAGACTGGTTTCTGGGGTTTTCAAGGGCGCTGAATCCGAATCTGACATTTGTTTTTTCAAGTTGGCTCTAGTTTTGGAGATATCACAGGGGGGTCGTTCGTCTGAAATCACCCATTCGCGACCATAACTAAACGTACAAAAAACGGCTAAATAGTGCAAAAATGTCAGATATTGATTTTTATGATAATCCAAAACCACAAAGACAGTGTAAAATCTCAATCTAACAAGTTAAGTTAGATATAACATCATTTCATTTATTAATAAATGAACACTTTTCATATATTTCGAGAATATACAAAAAATTTGCTAAAAATTTGCTGAATTTTAATTCTCCAAGGGAAAAAAACATTTACATAATCAGTTATATATCATAAATTAATGCAAAGCATTATTATACACTAGATTCTTAGTTACAATGAACACACCAAACAATATTTTATTCACAAAAGTGAAATTGACGTTTATACGATTTTCGCTTGTGAGCAACTTTCGGGCAGTCTCTCAAAAGGTTCCAGCAGTAGTCTGCCATCATGTGCTCATCCCATTTGCCTTGATACCTCTCTTCCATTGTTTTGATGTCTTGATGGAATCTCTCTCCTTGCTCCTCACTGTAATCACCAAGATTACCAGGAAATCTGTCGAGGTGGCTAAACAAGAAATGAACTTTGATGCTCACATTTGCCCCTAGTTTTTCGTATGCAGTAAGCATCTTACGGACCAATTGCTTGTAATTGTCAGCTTTGTGATTTCCCAAAAAGTTTGTCACTACATCTGTGAAGGACACCCAAGCATTTAACTCAACCATGTTCATATGATTAGTGAAGTCAGAATCCCTCATGAGCGTTCGAATCTGAGGTCCATCGAAGATGCCACCTTTAGCTTTTTCGATGGAAAGACCTGGAAATTGCCTGCATATGTACTTGAAGCAATCCCCATCTTTGTTCAACGCCTTAACAAACTGCTTCATGAGCCCTAGTTTTATGTGCAAACTGTTTTAAAAACACTACATACATAATAATTATTATGTATTTTCTGATATTATTGAATCATTATAATGATTATAATCATTATAATGATTCAATAATATCAGAAAATTATTATTTACTGCTTCTATATTGAAGTATTTCAGGGAGAATTTTAGCAGTTTAGGCTTATTTGAGGCTATCAATATCTTCTAAACTAGAGCCAATCAGACAAAACCAATGTTATATTCGTAATCAGCGACCTTCAAAACCCCAGAAAACACTCCTAGATGGTCTGCCAAAGAAAAAAAATAAAAATTTGTTGACCAGTGTTATCTCAGGAAACATCTCATTTGGCGGGGACTTATCTTCAAACATGACAATGACCCAATGCATACAGCCAATGTTGGGGAGCGGACTATCTGGAACCTTAAAAAGCTGATGAAACACTCAAGAAGACGCCTTGGCCTGCATAGAGTCCTGATATAAAGATCAAGGAGGCCATTTGGGTTATATGGCTACTGAGAAAGTCAAAAGGTAACCAAACACCTTGAATGAATTATTGGAAGGGCGACAGGATATTTGGAACAACATTCCACAGTCATTCGTTAATAACCTGTATGGAAGCATGAAAACAGGATATCATGGTCTATATAAAGCAAAGGACTCACATACCAAATACTAATGTACTGTACAACGTATTTATGTCGCTTTGTGTGTTTTCTGTAATAATGTATTGTGTATGTATTCTATACATCTCTCAGCTGCAATTACTCGTTTGTGCTTATCCTGTTTGTGTTTCCATAATTATTTCCAGTACTGTAGGCTTTCAGACCCCTGCGTGCAGAAACTCACCATGTATGATAGGTACTAAGCACATCTTTAACATACCCCAGATGTTGTTGGGGGGGGCAGAGCTTCCTGTCGATAATTTTTATTTGAGTTTATTGGGATATTGTTGGCGGATGTGTTTCTTGTTGCTTCACGATTTTTCTCACTCCACATGTCTGGCTCAGTGTTTGATGTATGTTCAGACGAACGATCAGGGTTCCTAACCTTAACCAAGGGTTCGAAGTCCTTTTCCCACTCTGTATTCTCTTTCAGTCTGTCAGGGATGACTGCATTTCCCATGGGTATAATGTGCTGTTGTCCACACTTGTTAACTCCTGAATTATATGATACGGGAAGAGGATGAAGGAGGATTTTTTGAAGTAATCCCCCTGCCTTGTCAGTTGGTGTGTTATCCCGGTTTCTTTTTTAATCGTCTCCAGGAAGACCTAATCCCTGCTTAATGTAATAATTTCTTGTGGAAGTTGCGCACTTTCAAATATTGTTTTGATCAAAGAATATAATTTTAGCAAGAGAAATTCACTTGATAAATCAGAAAAGTAAACAAACACCCCGGTATTGCATTAGGTGTGATATAATTACACTTTATGAAAATTAGAATTATTTCTGGTCGTGCAATAATTTCGACTACAGTAGTAAGTTGACCGACTTCCCGATCTGCAATCCGCTCTGACTATAATTGGCTTACCTGGATTTAATTAAACCTTTTTTTTGTTGCTGTTATTCATAACGAAAGGTAAATCTATAATTTCACCAGCTGTAGCATTTATTTTTTTTAATTAAAAACATATTCAAGAAGTTAATATGAGCAAATTCATCTTAAAATATAAATTACTCATTCCGTTGGATTCTCCTGTAAGGGGGATATTAGAACCTTTATTAGATAGAATCAATAAAACCCAGATGCGTCTGATCTGATGTACCATTGTACTTCGAGTTAACTCCAATGGACAGAGGCACTGAGATGCACTAAAGCAAATAGAATGTATTTATGTAAGCCAGAAACTGATAACAAAATAAACCATTAGACAACAACAACAAAAACACAAATTTATGTTTATTCATTTATCATTTCTTTCATAAAGATTCGAACAGCAAAACAGATCGGGGTAATAAAGGTGCATTATGGTCGACCGCGAGGAGCGAGATCGCAATAAACATAGATTTGCAAACGTGGACTGTCGAATAAATAAGAAACAGTACACGTCTTTCTCTCCGTTCGTTCCGCTTTGGTGAACGCCAGGTTTAGTTTTGTTCGTACCGACGAGAAAATCGTCCGGCGTGGTTTTGAACATAGGCTTCAGCGATTTGCTTCCCCCTCTCAAGCCCGGTCTCGGCCATTATCGCTGGATAATCAAATACACTGTATTTTCTCTGGTCGATACTTTATGGTTATTTTCGCCATGAAAACGTGTACCGTAATATTTTTAGAATACCCGGAGTTTCTAAAGTAGCTATATATTAACCCTATTCTGCCCACTTGGGTTTCCTTACTGATTTGTTGCCTTTTATTCAGTCATAATAAAAAGTTCACATAGCTGTAATAAAAATATTGCAACGTACACAAGACATAAGAACCGAAAGTCCGCGCCATTCTTTAGTAGTAATGGTCATAACGAAGAGACGATGTCCATAATAAACGTTTTTCTTAATTTATTCAATAATTTTATCTCAATCATTATAAGAGATTACATATTATATGAACTGAATACAGCTAACATTCTTCATTCGTTCGCTCTTGTGGTTCAGCCTCTTGAGAAACCATCGCTCCTGTCGCTTAGAAACATATTGAAAATGACGTAAACGTGCAGTTACCTTTAACACCGGCAAGTGAAGGTCACCTATAGGCCACTCACACATACAAAGGCTTCATTATTTCAAGAAATTACCGCCATATAAAACTAGGTTACTTTCAGTATACAACGGGTTTGATTTGCCGTACAAGTTGCTATTTCCTGTATAATTATTTAGAAAAAGCGTAATTATGCGACACAACTGCCTTCTTTATCGCCCACTCCATGTTTTCAGGCTGGACTTCGCCAAAGCAGAAGAATGTTCTGAAATAAAAGATTTGATATGTCGGCTGACTCTAAACTTTTAAAAGTTTATCAAGCAAAAATCACCGAGGCGTAGATCTCGCCAACTAAGAAAGTGTGTACGGCTTAAATCAGGGAAAAACTCCACCCTGGATTTTCCTGGCTTGCGTTGTCACTTCCTCTTTTCTTATAAGAATGAAAACAACAAAAAAAAGCCTAGTCGACGATCTGCCAATATAAGTACGGTACTACCCCGTTGAAAGCGGATCCACTATTAAGCTCTTGACTTTGGCTCTTTATTTAAAAAAAACAAAAATTCTATAAAGTAAAAAATTGCGAATTCGAATGAACTGGGCCCACACCGCCATTTTTGTTTGCGCTTGCTGAACCAATGACGAGTGGCGTATTAGAGCACTCAGAGCCAATCAGCGCTTACTGTGAGTTATCTATAGCTATAATATCTGGGGAAAGGCCTGCGAGTGATGAATAAGTGGAGTTGGGTCACGAAACAGAGCCGTCTGTAAGCCACCAAGCGTGACCACTACCTCGCACCGACTCGAACCCACCTACCTCTGCTGTCGCCGCTCAAGAGGGTTGTCGCTTACCACAACAACGATGTCTTCAGCACTTAACAAATAATATTGCAGTGTATCGTGTGGTTGTATATATACCCCGGTTTATTCTTCACTAAATTGTCTGTGTTCACCAGTAGCCAAATTAAGCCACCATGTATCACTCATTGGTAAAAAAAATAACACAGTTAGGAACGTATCTCCATATAAAGTATGTACAATGATCCCGTTCAAAGCTCTCTAAACCAGGAACGCATCCTGAGCTTTCAACGGGGTATTGCTGTACATAAGTCAGTATGCTTTATGTTTCTAGGTTTGATAACTAAGAAAATAATAAACACTGATAGATGTCGGAGTAGTTCGTACAAGACAATATACACACCTGTGGACCAATGGAATACAAACGGATTTCGTTTCGTTTTCACAAAGTAGGAGAAATTTACGATGTCTGGTGGTGTTAACAAGGGCAGGCCATTCCGCATTTATTTCAAGCAGCCACCATTCCTCTAGAGCAAGAAAACTGACTGCGATCCAGACCATGATGCTGCCACCACTGGACCTTGTCCGGTCGCGGGACGCGCAGACCCCACTCCGCAGCCGAGACTGGTTTGCACGGAATGTCTATATTTTCAATACTTGCAAACAAATTCGCTTTCCAAAGGAATGCAGCGCCTGACCGACATCCATTATGGTGATGTCTCAGACCGAGCCCGTCCGTCCTTCGGAAAGACCGTTTTCCGGAAGCTGGGTTTTTACACTAACCTCTGCTCTTAACGTAGCCCGACACCAAGCTTTCTTAGACCTGAAAGCGCTGACAGGGTTCGTCGGAAGGCTACGATCCAACCCATGAATCGCGCGTGCAAAGATTTTCCAGCCCCCCTTTTTTTGTACTGCGAGTTTTTTGCGAGACTGAACAAAGCGTGGTTTCCACACCCTTCTTCCTAGCCGTGTAGTCTTTTCCAAAATATATCCCCTAATAATCTGACCGATTTCCCGTTTCTATATAAGTTTTACCGTGCTAAAATATCAGGTGAATAACAGCTCTTCCTACCTACAAAACAGTTATCCCTGAGCCCCTATCAACGTCCACAGTGTCTATTCCGCCTCCTCCATAGCTGTTATCTCTCTGTGCATCGCTTCCCGGATCTATTACCTAATTGATTTACGTACGTCGCCTTACACCGTCTCGATTACTTAGATATTCCATTTGAACGATCGGTGGCTGTGGAATCTTTTTTTAAACATTTTTGGTTTCTTCGGAGGTCTGTCATCCATGTATTAAACTTCCTCATAAAACCTTTTAATGTCCGTAATGTCTTCAAACAAATTTCCGTAATTATCCGTGCACCTAGCTTCAAAGCACTGTCTGGAATTCCATTCCATTATCCCGGTTACTGAAGAACGGCGATATTTATTAGAGGTCAAGTGCCAGTCTGTATAGGGTCGCTTACGCTATACACACATCAAATGAGGAAGATTTTTGTTTTTTATTGTTTTATATATATGCAGATTAGACAAAAATCCAACGAAATACTTCCAATTGTGAGTAATTTGTTTGCGAGAGCCGTTGAACATAAATTTGTTGACATTTTATTAAAAGGAAAAATTACTGAATCAATATTAAATATTGATGGAGATTTATGTGCCCTTGTATTGGTCCTATCGTTTTTTTTATGTCAGTAATTACCTCGAATAAATTGACTGAAAGGACAGAAGTTAGACGATATCAAGCTACAGAATTAAGAGCCCCGTGTTTTATTGAGAATTGATTAAATAATTCTGACTTTAAAAAAGGAGAGCCAGCTGTTAGATGAAGCGTATGAGAACCAATCTCAATGTCTAACTCCCTGTCTACAAGACGGTTTGGGGGGAGTATAACTAGTCTTTGAGAGAGAGAGATTTGTAAAGTAGTCAGTGGTAGTGCTCCATGCTGGCTGTTGTTATAGCTAAACTATAAGGAAGAGGAAGATGTTCCTCTAATCAGCTGGTTTGTCCAGCTCCCGCCTGGTGCAGAGTGGGGTCACAAACTGGTTGTAAGTATTCAAGCTATTGGATTTTCTGAAGTTATCCATGATTAAAAAGGGATTAAGATCAGAAACCAAATTGTTAATCATATGTAATTAGCAAATGAATAGAAGTCTGTTATGATCATCGATCCATTCGTTCTTGTACGCAGCGTATGGGCTAGGTTTGCCGATTCTAAGAGTTTTCTATTGAAGGGAAGCCATTCTCCACGATATATCTGTCTGTAAAACAATTTTCTTTTTTTTTTAAATACAGAAATTCATACTTTAGAGAAAAAGTGGTAATAAATTGTCTGTGCGGACGAGCGCTCTCTTTGTGCCACAAATATAAAAAAAATGGACTTTTTTCTTATATATGCAAGTTTCAGATTCGTTCTACTTTACGGTGATTTCACACGTCATCGGAAAGATGTCGCCTACGTCATCGATACTTGAGCGGTTCGGTCTCTGTTGTTGTTATGGGCCACAAAAAACAACAAAAAGAAAATTACTCGAGATGGTCGCCACAGCAAGGTGCTTTCCGTACAGCTTGTTTTAATATGGTTATTAGAAATCAAGTTAGAAACAAACAAGCAGCAAAACTCGAGTTTACTTACTGAACGTCGCCCATTTCGATTCAGGATTTTAGCAAGAGAGAGAGGTTACTCCCGACATCGCCCTGTCGGCGGGGCCGCTGTGGCCGGCTCTCGCCGAGAGGAGCTGTTACACGGAGGGACCATGTGGTAGGTAGCTATTAGCTCTGGGTGTGTTCTGTTTAAACGTACCAGTGGAATTCTGCACAGCGCCATTTTCGTGCCTAGCAAATCTGGTTCTGTTATCAACGAAACAATCTGACGTGGAGAACATTAATAAAACCATGTATTTAATATACCGCGGGGAACGAAGTGAACGAAAACAAACAAAGATCTCTTTAGAGGGAAGGCTGTTTCCTTCATTATATTTTAGAATAGTTCAGCATTTGCCAGAAATGTTGCCACAGATTGTTATTAGGCCATGGAGTTTGTTGTTGTGTTTTTTAACACCCTGAAAGGGAGAGAGTTTATGATTCGGTGCGGGGCGGGGGAGGAAAGAAAATAGAACATTTCCTCAGATAGGTTTTGCTGGGATAGTGAAACTAAAATCTGAAGTTCTTCTAAGCTGTAGAGAACAAAAGAAAGGAACTTGAAGTTTCACCCTTTCTTACCGGAAGTAACCAGAAATACGATTCCGTGACGTAAAAAGCGATAAGAGAGATGGCGTGACGCGCCGGGGCGGTGACCGGGAGCCATCCCTGACCAGGCGCGTGGGTGTGTGGGCGACAGCTGGTGGTTAGCGTTCGCGTCTGGTTTCATTTCCTCTCCTAAACAAACCAAATTCTTGGGATAATCGAGATTTTGAATAAACAAAACCGCAATAGTTTGATTCTTTCAATTAAACTCAACGAAAAACACATTTAAGGAAACTATTTAAATTGCTTTTTTTCTTCAGCGATTTGACATGAAAACCCCTGAACTTCGCGAATGTCCTTTAGTCACGTGCCCAACGGAAACATTCGAGAGCGCATGTCAGGGACTGACCACGAACACACACACACACACACTTCAGTCATCCAATATTTAAAGTGTTCTCCTCCAGTAAGCCAAAAATATCTAGGGGATAAAAGCAAAAACTGTCTAAATTAAGTTATAATTTTATATACAATAAAACCTTGATTTAACGGACTAATAGAGGGAAAGGGGTGTCCGTTGATGCCGGACGTTTACACACGATCTGATATAATGGCCATATCTGATAACTTATATATTGAGCACCATTGAGCATACCGGACAGCGTCCGTTGCTTCTGAAGTCCGCTGAATGGGGATCCGTTAAATCGAGGTTTTATACATATATCCCTAAAATAAGTATACACAATTTTTTATAGCCTAGTAAAAAGGACTTATTACTTGACAGAACTTTTGTTTTATACATCCGAAATCTGGAACATGATACAGTAGAATAGCAGTTCAAAATGTCCGCCAGCGGCATTGTGGCATCAACAATATGCTTTTGGAGTTCGTAGATAGTTAACTAGTTTTTCGGCGTATACTTTGTTCTTCAACACATCCAAACGGGGTAAAAAAATCGGGTGGTGTGAAATCTGGAGACTGCAGAGCATGGCAGGTACTCTTTTGGCTCGTGATCAAAACACGTGACGTTCGGGGCACGCTGTTGCATTACACGATAATGTCTTCTCGTTTACGAGATTCCGAATGAAATGTCTCTACGTCGAGACAAAATGCCTGTATGGTAGCACACGAAAGGATGTGCACCACCTTTTTGAACACCCAGTAGAAAATTTCTTTTGTTAGAGTAACGCTGTGGAGATTTCCATAGCTACTGCCGATCCAATTGTTCCCAACAATTGGTTAGGCAGCAAGTGATAGAAGAAGAAAAAAATCTTTACTGTTAAATATATTTCTAATTGCATATGTATTGCCTTACATGCTGTGTGGATGGTGTAGAATTCACGCGTGTGTTTTTTCTCTTATAAGTTCTCTTCCACGGGTCTGGATGGTAAATCTTACCGTGAAAGGGGCCGAGTAGCTGGGCATCCTTGACTGAACGTGAAAATTTGTCATCTTAGAGACGAAAGAGTGAAAAACTTTGAGATCTGTCACTAAATGAGGGAATTTTCTCTTGCATTTTTTACTGAAATATTGCGACTTCTCATCTAAAAGATGGTATGTTGGCAATAATATAGTATTCCGAGAAGCAAAAAGAAGACAAGAACAACAGCAACAACCTTTACAAATTACGCGATCCTATTCGTTAGGCTGAAAAGAACAACGTTTTCTGGTGTAGACAAACGACGCAACCTTCTGGCTTTATTTCGGCGAGAAAGTGAAGATGACATTTCATCCGACCAAAAACCACAGGTTAGAATAAATAAATAATTAAAAATATATATATATATATATATATATATATATATATATATATTTATATTACAATTCAGATTAGAATAGTTATGAAATGTCCCAAAGCTTCATCAGCCAGGGTATTTTTAAATTATTTTGTTTCTATTGCTGGTCCTACCTGGACGTCTAGTACCTACTCACCTGTGTCTCCGTTATGCAGCCGCTAGCGCAAACCCTTGCTCTGTTACAAATCAATGCGTCCGAGTCTCTCTCTCTCTCTCTCTCTCTCTATATATATATATATATAGGTACACACTCCTGTCTCGGTCGGTCACCGGTAGTAGAGGGGGGGGCAGGCTCGTGAGTAAACGGAGAAGGTCGTCAGGTAAGTTTGATTACAATTGCCACCGAATCCATATCGACTGTGGGTCATACCAAAACACCCGAATACTATAAATATATATATATATATATATATTTTTTTTTTTAAGAAAAACAAAACAAAAAATCTTTCTTGTTTGTTTAATTATTTGTGAAAATGCCAACACGAAGAGAAAGTTGAGAAGCTAATTGAAATAAACCTGATGGAGCTTTCTTCCTATAACTCATGTTTTATTTTTTTTAAAAATCGTCTGAGACTTGTCTGGGGAAGACAACTTAAAGCGTTGCAACTTTTCGCGCTTCACGTCATAACCGCTTTTGGACAAATATACAGTAATTTAAAGAATTAACGAAGGAAAACGGAAAGTCGATACGGTTTGGTAGTGTACGCTGGAACAGATGTTGACTGGAGATGAAGAGTGATATGTTTGTAAAGTTAACCTTAGATTGTCATAGCATACATGCGCACGCAACAAGCCACACTTCCGGGTGGGGAGGTTTGGTTAGTCCAAGGGAACGTGTATTTAATAATTTACATTTAAACATGATAAATTCAATTATTTAATATACATTTTTGTCAAATAAGAAAAAAAGGTTTTTAAAATCAATTTATCTACTCGAGCAAACAGATTTGAACTAATATGTTAATATCCAGATCTCGTGTAACCACGCGAGTTCTCCGAGCACCGCCCGACCTCACAGCTGATGAGCGCTAACTGCGAGAAAATAATTCCCCGACAAAGTTAAGACAGAATCTTTAAATATCACCAAATATTTATGATCTCAGTAAAACTTGTATTGTAACAGTCTCGAAAGAAAAAAAAGAATTACTTATTTAAATCTAATCAGCCTACATAATAATATTAAACATGTAAAAATTAATTAGAACTTCTTTTAAGCGTAATACTTATATTTACGTCTTACCTCCCCTTGCCGTTCTTATTTCTTTCAATCTAGCTGATGGATTTAACCTTCTGAAACACCTAAAGCGCTAAGAAAACCCAAAAATATAACTGAGCCAGCGGGACTTATCCCCCCTCCCCTCATCTAATTTGTTGCCGCAGCCTGAATGATGTTTTAAGGTGCTTTTGATACCTTCCTTCATCGGAACTCAGTCTGTTCATTGATTTATTTCACCGGATTTTGAGATGCGACCTCGTCGATGCAGACAAATAGATTTAATATGAAATCTAGGACATTACTTGATTCTTTTTCTAGTTTTTTTCCTGTCTGCCCGACCCACGAATGCACTCTTTAGGAGATGAGAACAAGCAGAATTAAATACACATTCCCTTATTTTTAGATATATGCAGGAAAGAAGGAAAATAATCAGGAATCTTCTTTTAAAACCATGAAATTCCTTTAAAATTCAGTGGCGGGACTTTTATAATTTCTTAATAGCGACGTATCTCCCTTTTATCTTTTTTAGAAATGATAGCCATAATATAGGAGGATGTCTGGCTTGCTGTTGCTAACGGCAGGTGAAAGGATTCGGGCCGCGCGCTAGCAAATAAAACCTGTGACTACTTACATAAAGAGGTGGTAGGATTTGGTTCATTTTTCCCCGTCTTGTTCCAGTTTTCCCCTCTGTTTAGAAGGGAAAGATTAGATCTCTTTATCTGCATATAAGAAGAAACGCGTTTCGAAGCCATTCCATCCTTGGTTAGCTTAACTCCAGCAGACTAAATCCCTGACACACAATCGTCATTAATCCAACATGAAACAGTAGCGAGATATATAAAAAATGTTTATCCCCCGCTCAGAGTCCAATTACCGACTATGTTTAAGTACAGGCTAAAGTTAGATTAAACACCTGACTGAGCGAGTGTAGATTACCCACTGACCTCGTGGTGTCTCTTCACCTGTACAAATGGAGTTGCCTTTAAAACCTGTTCAGTATGCCAACGTTCAGCGTCCATCTTTCGTTTACACACTGTTTACGTCTTATATCGGATTTTGCCAACGAAATGTGTTCAGAATTTCAGAAACGTGCCCAAATTCAGCTTTATTCTTCTCCTTTTCTTCATCCGCTGAAGCTCGAGCCACTCGAGTAGAACGGACAATCTAGAAAGGTAAACAAGATCGCGCGGTTGACAGAACACCTGTGGTTGTCTGTCAGCCACCCAGACAAAATATTTTAAAACAAACAGGCAAACAGA
The DNA here is from genome assembly GCA_018389105.1 of Nautilus pompilius. Classification (NCBI taxonomy): domain Eukaryota; kingdom Metazoa; phylum Mollusca; class Cephalopoda; order Nautilida; family Nautilidae; genus Nautilus; species Nautilus pompilius. Next base: position 28,778 of record JACATO010002225.1, read on the forward strand.
AGCTGTTGGAATTTAATTTTTATGCATAAATCTGCGGTCTCTTCCTCTTCTATTATCGTATTAAGCGAAAGTCAACTGAACTACGAACTTGATTCCCCTGTGTCGCCCCAGTCGGTCGTGTGTTGTAGAATTATTTTTACGTCACGTTCGGTAAGATGTGACGAACCTGAAAACAAACCCACCACCTGTCTCTCTATAAACACCATACTTTTAGACAGTCAACAGAAACGAACGCCACCGTTCAGATTCCTTGAGATGTCCCCTCTAAACAATGTTGTTGTTTGTTGTTGTTTTTTTTCCTTTCCCAAATGTTTCCGCAGGTCGGTATCTTTTTATTATAGGAAAGTAAATATTTGATCTTTGGGGAGACTTGCTTCCTGACAATACACACATATCAGACGTAGTTGGTGTCTGTCTTAATGGTCGCATTACTAAGAATTCTATTGTTATTTAAAGCACTTCCGGCGGCATACTAAAAGAAAATTCAGAATAAATAATCTTCAACAAAAACAAAAAAACCGAAGAAAAGGGAAAAAAAAAGAAAAGAAAAAAAAATGTTGCTGGAAGAATTTTCTTTTGTGATAAAATCACAAAAACAGGTTCATTTTTCCACGATAATGAACAGACCGGAAACAAGATGGCCCTGTGTGTCATTAGCCGGATGGGTCGCGTAGGAAATATATAAAAAAATAAAAGGAGCGAGCGGTTGCAAACCAACTCAAAGACGCCGCTTCGGTACCCAGAATACTTACTCCGCGTGATTCAAAGGAGATGTTATTAGTCAGAGACAGCGAAAGCGGCCATTAAGCGCACTCTGTGATGTCATTTCCTTTTCATTAGAGTCAATTAAAAGTCACCTCAGCGACCCCTACATACCTTTTACGACCCCGTCTACGCGACTTTCACGCTCTCTATTAGAGCTCAGTCTGTTTACAGAACAAGCATTCAATGAGGTGTGTTAACCATCAGCGTCACGGAAATTACATGGTGGCGCATCAAATGAGAGATTATCTTCGGACCACGCAGCACCCGTTCATCTTAGAAGTATTTTAAAATTCCCATTCTCCGCCGGAATTCCTTTTCTCTCTCTCTCTCTCTCTTTTTTTTTTAAGTTTCCATAGCCGCCGTTTGTTGCTGTTATCGTTCTTTTTTGGATGAAGGGGATGATGTTTCACCCGAGCAACTCCATGTTAACTATTTGTTGGTCGCGTTGCTAACACTAGCGATGCGAATAACAAAGAAGATTCGCGTTTTCACGCACCTGAAAGCACGCAAACCACACGAGTGAGAAAGTGAAAGTATATTCAAAAAGCCCCCGTCGACATCATAAATACGCAATTATTTTACCAACCCCTGCGTTGTTCGTACGTTAAGTAAATTAGAAAAAGAGAATAACAGGGGTTTAAATTATTTCCATTAGAATGTGTTAAAGAGAGATCAGGGTAACTGAACTTTATAGAGAATTCGGTGGAAGGACTCTACAATATGCAAAAATATCGTGTAGATAGCTCCCGCTAAACACATAAAAAATGTTGGGTAAATGGAATCTAGATGCAGAGTATTAATCGACGTATACAAAATATTTTTAATGAATCAACAAAATATTAGGTTGTTACAAACGTTTTGTAGGGGTTTTTTAACCACAACAATGAGACTTCATATCGTTGCTGAACATGAAGTTTATCAATCAAAGTCAGTTCAATTACAATAAATACACTTCTGCCGACGAGTTACGAGCGCATTTATACCATTTTGAAAAAAAAAATCTGGATTTCTGGAGTCGATAAACTGTTGGAAGGCAGTTTCAATTGCTGCTTGGTTGGAGAAGGATTTCATATGGAGGAAGCTGTCGAGGTGTTTGAAAAGGTGGTGGTCTGTGGGAGAAAGGTCTGGTGATAGGCTGGGTGAGGGAGAACTTCGTACCCCAATGGGTTCAGTTTCTGAAGAGTCACTGTTGCAACATGGGGACGAGCATTGTTGTGCAGCAGGATTTGGCCTCTTCGATTCACCAATTCTGGCTGTCATTGGGAGAGTTTCTGATGAACAATGTTTAATTCACGACAGTACCTTTCAGCTGTGATGGTTTTTGTTTCTTATGACGAGCGAAGATCAGATCTCCAATCGACGATTTTGTTGTTGTCCATTCAACTCGCGAGGCACCCACCAGTCAAACCTTTTCATCTCGCCGATTACGTCAAGATGCCGGGAAACAGTTGCAGTGCTTACGTCAAGCTCTCCAGCGACTTCTCACACTGTTTTTCGTGGATCGGCTTCAACCGAGGCTTTCAGACGGTCGTCATCACAGCTGGAAGGACGTCCGCCACGTTCCTCATCTTTGAGGCTCACGTCTCCTGATCGAAACTTTGCAAACCATCGCCGTACTGTGCACTCATTTGCTGTGTCCTCGCCCTATGCTCGCTTAATGTCACGAGTTGCCTCGCTCGCTTTGTGGCCCGGTTTGAACTCGTGAAGCAAAATGGCACGAAAAACTTTTCCATCCCAGCTTCTCTCAGAACCCTGAAACAAATATCCATTTAGTGATTTTTATAAAGGTAGGTTTAGCATAATGTATGCCAAAGCAGACGATATACAAAACGGTATATAACTTATCTACATACACCTTCGCAAGCATGCAGAAAGTGAGCCCCAAATTAACATAATATAAAAACTGACAAAACGTCTGTAACGACCCGACAGCTTTGTGCACGACTTGTCCATTATTTCCAGAGTAGTTTGGATACATAAAAGATGGATCGGACTTTTGTTTCCTGAATAAGCTTTGTTCCATTTTCACGCCACTACTTCTGTAAAGTCGCATTAATTAATTAATTATTTATTTATAAAATGATTAAGAAGTAACTATGTCATTAAGCAGGTAGGTTGGGCAGTTAGACGCACGCACACAGCCTTCATTAATTTTATCCATCTTTTTACTTCAAAAATATACAAAACAAAGATAACTATATTATCAAATTTTCAGTTAGCTTCCATAAGTTTGAGTATCACCAGCTGTGTATCTTTCGAAGCCCCTGCTGGGATTACTGCTTCCCCACCTGATATGTTACTACCAACGCACATAATGAAGTTATGTTGACTGTAGTCGAAGCTAAATAAACACACAATCGTGTACAGTAAATTACATGGCGCAGTAGTGATTCAGATACGATAACAGAAACGCCTCCATCCTAGTACTCCGACTCCATTTAAGCTTGAACAATGTATATCCAGCAACGACCGCATGGTTTGACCAAGGAACGGTGTGTCTGAGTCATAGAGTCCACACACACACACACCCCGCTCCAAGAGCATACAAGAGTTGAAAGGCAGCATTGGGAAAACCCAAGTCTAAAATATTTCAGAGGGGGAAGGCTGATGTACTGGAATACTAGGCCATAGGTCCGGCTGGTCAAAATCTTACACTATTGTAGATCTACGTACTTAGTACTTACCATCAGCACAACAATGTCAGTATAAATGTATTCATCACTTATTCATGTATTATGCGTAAAAATACTTACACGTACTATTAAAATATTGCAAAGTTTAGGGTGATACCCTATTTATCTGAAGCAACAGAAACTTGGACTGTGAACTGACTGTTCACCATACCTTCCTTACCTCATCTAGAGCGGTTTAATATCACCTGTAAGTAATCGCTCGAAATATATATATATATTTTAAAACTTGTTGCTTGGTTCGAGAGGCAGTCGGGGAGGAGAAGAGGAGAGTTCAGCTCTCCCCGTTTCCTGTGTTAAATAAAATAATTCAAAATCAATTTGAAATGACAGGATTTTAATAATTAAAACGATTTATATTACCGAATTTCCATCGCAGGTGCGAAAATCATGAAAAAAATTGGCTTGTTTTTTTATTCATCAAATCATTAGCAAAAAAACATAACGCCACCATCGCTGGATTCTCGCGGATACCCCGACTAAGCTAGTGGTTAGGCTGCTTCAGCATCTCCTGAGCGCGAGTGATTATCATATTATCTTAAAATTGAGTGCATTCATCGAATTATTCCAACTCAGGCTGAAAAAAAGATGGCGGAATGTTAATGATAATACTTAAATTAAGCGACAAAGGGAATTATTCTCCTTGCAAATCTGAAGCTAATGACCAGATGGTTTAAGATTATTGCTTAGCCGGTGTCCGTTCGATCTCCGCTCGGTGGGGGGGGGGGTGGCCAGCTTTCATAGCACAACTGTAGCGATATTAAGTGTACCCGGTGTCTCGCTAGGGGCGATCGTTTTAAATTATAAAAGGTGTTTTATTGGTTTGTAGCGGGCGTGAACCGGTATCGTTTCGACAACGACATAAACTTTGCAGTAACCGGGACTGTTTTCTGCGGATCGTTAATCCAGAACCGACCCGGGTGTTCGCAGCACACCGTGTTAACACAGAGTTTGGCGGAAGCGCGCCAGAGCGTAAACAATAACAAAAACAGAATTAAAGCCATTCTTTGCGCGCGGGCTATGCTCGTCCTGACTTCCGGGTTCTCGGTTTTCCACGCGAGAACCGCGCTGTTTCCCGACTACAAAACGAGAAAACACCGGTCTGACAAATAATGGCGCCAACCGGAAACGGGGCAGGTTTTCTCCTTTTTCTATTTTAAATAATTGGTTATTTTTATTATTTTTCCTGTAAATTAGCTCGCATTTTGTCGAAATCAGTTGTTATCAAATCTTGCTCATTAAAGTATTTCTATATTACTGTTGTGCATCTATTCCAATAATATCAAGCAAATTGTTTCATTGTAAGAAAAGTAATAATTTCTAGAAAATCATTTGCATCAAATCAACGTGTGCAAAAGTGTTGCATAAAATCTAGTTATGTAGAAAGTGATCAGATCTATCAGTAATGAGTAGAATATCCGAGATTCTTGATAACTTGTCCACAACGACGAGGCATGCTGGCTACCAACCGCTGACAATTGTCACTACTGAACTCCGACCAGGCCTCCTCGGTTTTCCGTTTCAAATCGGTTTTATTTTCCGTCCGGTTTTCTGGCACTAACGCTGAGTTTAATCGAGTGCCAAATGTTTTCGATGGGATTGAGATCCGGGCTTTGAGCCGGCCAGTCGAGGACGGGGATTCGAAACTCTGCCATCATGGCCTTGACACTCCTAGCCGTGTGGATGGGGGCGTTGTCCTGCTGATAGATGGCCGTCAAGGGCATGTGGTCACACGTATACGGTTCGACAATGTCCGAGATGATCTTAGCATTGTCATGAGCATTCATTCGACCCTCCACGTGATGCAACGGACCGACACCAGACGATTGAAAACAGCCCCCAAACCATGGCCGAATCTCCCCCTGCCTGCAGAGTCGGTCGAGTGCAACTAGGATGGTATTTCTCGGACACCGATCGCCGAACGTACACCTGACCCGCCGAGTGGACCCTAGGACGGTATTTCTCGGACACCGATCGCCGAACGTACACCCGACCCGCCGAGTGGACCCTAGGACGGTATTTCTCGGACACCGATCGCCGAACGTACACCCGACCCGTCGAGTGGACCCTCACGAATTTGCTTTCGTCGGAAAACAACACTCGGGACCACTGGGCCACGGTCCAGTGGAGATGGTCGTGAGCCCACTGCAGTCGCTTTTGACGATTTCCAGACTGATGAACGGCTTCTTCTGTGCCGATCGCCCGAACAGTCCCATGTGGATCAAACGCCGTCTGATGGTGCACGAGGCCAACTGGATCCCATAGTCCCTTGACAAGGCGATCTGGATGTCGGTGGAAGTGCGGAATCGGTCCGAGTTCGACATGCGGGCGATCAGACGATCCTGTCGAGCCGTCGTTTTCCGCGGTCTGCCGGCTCTGCGTTTCGAAATTAGGCTCCCATCGGCTTTCCAACGTTTCAGGGTGCGAGATATCGTCGACTGATTGCAACCGATACGATCCGCAATGACCCACTCAGTTTCACCATCTTCTCTCATGCGAACGATTGTGGATCGCTGTTCGGGGGTCAAATATCCGGCTCTCAGCTTCACTATATTGAACAAAAATTAATCAGAACAGAGGAAAATGACAGTTTTTCATATTTATATTCTACTATCCTAAACTATTATAGCACATAATATGTATTCTGATTTTATGTAGTTACTTTATTAATATTTAAATTTTGACTGTGTAATTACAAATTGGATCTTCGTGTTATAAATCGTTTAAAGACACCGATACCTTTCAATTAAAACAGAAAACATAAAATAGTTACTAATTTCTACAAAATAAGAACCCATTTTCTAAGTCTAGTCATTTGTATGCAAGACTTCTGCACACCGCTGTATATGTAACTCGGACCGCAGACCGAGGTTAATTCTTCGTTTGCTGCCACGTCTTTACCGGTTGTCGTTGGCGAAGGGGACAACTCATTCGGAATGAAATTAAAGACGATTTGTATCAAGAAAATCTTTAAACTTACGAAGAACATTTTTTTTAAAAAACGAACCTGCTAATCTAAACTGGATACAGTTCTAAATCTAGATTTAAAAAAGAAAATCCGTGTTTCTCATGACAGCACTACATGGGGCTACAACACGGGAACTCGCCATTATTATAACCAAGTAGCGTTTTTTTAATGCGTGACCACTAATCTATATGAATAGTTAATCAGTCTGCTTATTTGAATTTTTTCATTTCCTTACATAATCTCCTAATCTTTTTGATGGAGTCGTTTTGGTGCAAAGTTTCCAATCTGTTTTTCTTTCTCTCTCCTTTTTGACATAAATGAGAGCTGTTCTGAATAAATCATGGAACACGCCGTGAAGCGAGAAGTTGGGGGGGGGGTTTCCGTATCATGTGCCATTAATCCGAGCCATTCTTAATATTGTCTTTTCACAAAATATATGAACATTTTGTAGATGTACACAAGGATGAGTGCAAAGTATATAACAACACTGTTCGAATATAACTGCTAAAAGAAAAATATTAAAATACCCCATAAAACAGAAAGATTTAATGAATATAGAAAGTATACGTGTAATAGAATTCTGAAGACTGATTTATGCTGTTCCTACTAAACACATGAATGTGAGAAACTGTCAAGAAAAATATACTTGATTTTTTAAAAATTTATATTCATAAAATGATGAGAGAGAAAAGTAAATTATTTTGCTTTGTTCGTAGTGAACGCAGCTTTAATTTACTGGATTAATCTCAGATCAGATAAACACAATAATAGTTAAACGTGTTTTTCGTTATAAGTTTATACACACGATTATAAATAATAATATAAACGACCCCATATTAATAAAGTTACCTTTGACACGGTGTTGATATGTCATTAATGATACGTTATTCGGTTCCTCACCAAAGCCACATGACGTAGCAAAATAAAGTACGTAAGATTGCACGGGCAACCCTCTTTCTTCATCTATCTCTTTAGATTCAGATTTTATTACATTTATTTCTAATTTAAGTGCCTTAGATGCCATTTTTACATGAATGCGGTTACCTGGTTAGTTTCGTAATTTGCTTTACCAATCTGAGTTCCTCTGGAGACTCATGTAGTAGGAAAGTGTCCAGACATATTTTAAAAACTAATTATTACACAAAGGAAATAAAATAGCATCTATTTGTGTGAAATGGGAAGGTTTTGGGAGCTCCTTTTGAAGTATCGAAAACATACGGAAAAAATTTTTTTTTTAAATTGAAAAACTTTTGAATTTTACATCTCTAGAATTGGATCTTAAAAAAATCATGTTAACAAATATATTTTACCAAACCTACGAACAAAAAAAAAAACATTTCTCTGGGTTTTCACCTGCATAAAAGAGAAAGATTTCCAAGATAATCCAGGAAAAACGTTACTTTCTATTGTAGTTCATTGTAAAATCAACCATTTTTTCTATTTTTTGAAAACTGTGATAAACACCATGTATATAATTATGTAAATATACTCCCATCATGACATCTTGCTTAATACTGAAAGTATAGAATGAAATTTACGCTATTATTTTGTGTGGCGGATTACTTCCGTGATTCTTAATAGAAATCCCTTAAATATTCAAAGTCAAATGATTCAAAAACTAAATAATTAATCCTGCTTGCAAGTAAAAAAAAAACAAAAAACACAAGGACTGACTTGTCACAATGCTTCAGCTATAATCAGGTTTTGAAGTTAATTATATGTAAGTGATGAATACGTAGATCTTTTTTTATTAGAATGTGGCAGGGGATCTAAATACATTATTCAAACGTTCCCTGACTATAAAATCACAGCTGACTTTTACTGTTCTTAAGAAAGGTTACTTACCAGTAATTTACTTTCGGACGAGAAACAACTCTTTAAAAAAATTCAAACTCTATTATGACATCATACACAAAGCTGCTCGACATAAAGTGAATTCCTTATACAGGACACAAACTGCACGCATGGTTAACTGAACAGACCCATTTACATAATTCATGAAATAAACTAGTATGTTTGTTTCACCAACATACAGCATGCGTACAAATCAATATATATATTAACTCCATTGTTTGAAGGACTCGCGCTTCTATTTGCTAATTAATGAGTGGCATTTGCGTTATGATATCGTAGGCACTTAACGAGGTCGTTTCTTTGGTTCGGTGATCGCCAGATCGGTTCGCATTTATGGGGGGAAACAGCCCAGAGAAACGTTAAAAGCTGATTCGAGTCGTACGTTGATAATGCGCCCATGTACGACGGGCGCAGCCCGTGTTCGTGTTACTTTACAGCTCGGATTACAGCAGTAAAAGGAGTCCTTTTCTTCTTGTACTGGTTAAATAACCACCGCCTACCAGCATCGTGGAAAAGAAATGAAACCACAGTGTTGTCCGTAAAGAGACCAAATACTTACTACGACCCATCCAGTTGTATACTGGTTATCCGGTCTTTAAACTCCACAAATATATGTCATTGAATATATCTGTACATTTCTTTCGCCTAGCGGACGTCATAGAAAGCTTCTCGTTATATGTTAATGTTGGCCTATAAAAACCTGAGCAAACATCTCGAGATTAAATTTCCGAAAAAATATTTACGAAGAAGCATCGGTTCTAATGAAGTATGGAGACTTGCTAACTCATATTTATTTTAAGAGGAATCAAAACATTTAAATTATTTGTATTTGCATTAAACAAGCAAGAAAGAAACTGCTTTTAAATGCATTTTTTTTATTATGCGACCCATTAATCCTAATTACATTTGACTGGACAAAAAGATAAGCGCCACTACCGGTGAATTATCAACATCACTTTGACCCCATTAAATGTTCAGTGGCAGCGTGGACCCCCCCCGACAACTAACCATTCTTACTGGCGCACGAAAGTCGCGGGCGATTGTGTATCTATCTGTTTAACAGCTGTTTGCTTTATGGAGCCAGAGGCTTAAAAAACAGAATGTAAAACCCGTCGAATAAATGTCTAAGGCGTCTGTCGAAGGACGCCATAATGCATTCTGCAGTACACAAGTACACGGTTATTTATTCAAGACAGCAGCTAAAGGCGGCCAAATTCCTACGTGAAGCTTATTAAAAATGAAATAAAATATGTTGGTCTTGTCGAGGTCTCAAGGTCGCAAAAAAAGAATAAAAACGATGGTTTTATATGCAATGGCTTTTTCTCGTCTTCTGGAAACTTCTCCTTGAACCCGGAAACGAATTTAACGTTGGCACTACGAATATTCGCAGTGAACGTTAGGTAACTATTGATACGCTCCCCAAAACTACATTCACATAAAAAAAAACTGAGTCAGAGAATGCTGGTCCGTAATCACTTTCCAATACCCCTGATTGCCTATTATTGCCATGATAGGTTTATCCGTATAATCACATTCGAACAATGTCTGATCCATCATCACATATTCTCTTAAGTTTTCATGTTTGCAAAACAGAAGCAGACCGGGTTTAGGTGACTTGATTATAAAAAACGATATTCAAATAATAAGTAATAATATGAATTTTAAAAATCTAATTCTATGTACTGCGGTCAATAAAAGCATATCACGAGTCAGTGGGATCTGTATTTATTAGTCAGTCTGATAATGTTAGAATACAACAAAATTTAACAACGGCCTTAACCATTTTATTACAATCCAATATTATCTGTTTACGTATAAAACGAAATTTAGAAGTAAAATTCGCTTCAATCAACTTAATATTATTTAATATTCTGTATGCTCCCTTTGCCATTAAACCTGCTGGAATTCTTATTTATTATTACTTCCTTCCCAACTTATCTCTAAGACACTTAAATTGTTCTTTAAGGATCGATGAGATCTAATATTGTTTGTTTCCATCTTTTACTTCAATATACCCCATACATTTTCAATTGAATAAAGGTTAGGAGAGTGAGGAGGCAAAAGCATAACTTTAGGGATATTCTACTACTCCGGACTACAGCTGTGTTGGAACGTGAACCCAGACCCACCTAACCAACTCCACTTGGCAAGCACGGCGTCGTCATAACGTTGTGATATTGCTCCGTTTTCCTGGTGCCGTTGATTCCAACCACGACCGTTGGAGCATCATCAGGGCTTTCTCCACTACACTGAAGTAAAATGCACGCATTTGGTTCAATTTCCCGTCTGACCTACTGTCTTCTACGGTTGACAAACATTCAAGATTTGTTCCGTCTGAAAAAAAGTTACATCTCCCAATCTCCCCCCCTCCCGTGTATTTTCGTAGAGTCTGGCCCAAATAAAATGCCTCCATAACAGAGGTTTCCTTGGAGCTGCCCGACCTTTTATAACTCTTTAGCCCTGACTCCTCTTGACAGTGGTTTGGCATATGGGAATATTATGCCTGGGCCCGATATCCTGGAAAATGCTACGGGCAGATTTCTTCATCTTCGCTAACGATGAAAAGCAAATGTGATAGTCATGTTTTCTGCTGTGGTTTCCTTTTACAGCCTCAAGTTTGCGAGTTCCGGGACAGCTTCAGTTCTGAGGTTATATACCACGTTGAGAATTCCCTTGCTTACTTAATAGAAGAAATTGACCCTTTTAACCCTCAGACAACTAACTCCTTAGGGTGCATTTTGTATCGTTATAAAATAAGGAAGTGAAGCCAAATTTCAAAATAAGTAACCCATAACCTTTTTTTCAAATTAATGTGAAAATATCTAAGGCTACTAAATTATATAAATTTGAGAAAAAATATGTAACTGATTATTAAAACAAGATAATAAATTTATTTGAAAATCTATAAAACATAAATCATCACATAAATAATTCAGAAAACTTTACTGTTGTTTAAAAATACTGTGCAAATTAAATAACATGAATTTTCTTTTAAGAATTGAATTGTTGAAATTTGCTATTTTCTGAATAACATTAAACACAAATTTTTTTTTATTTTAAAATGCTGAAATTTACCAAGGTAGGTTAATAATTATAGACCCCACTGTATATACATGGAGGATGACCCGGTAATAGGACCAAAAACAGTGAGTACCCCTTATCTTATTCTTAAGTTCACAAGGTGAGCAAGCATCCTTACACAACCTCATTCTGAATGTGGGCCGTCACATGACCTGAAATCCCCGCCCACCTGTTAAGAGGACAGACGCACCCGTAACAAACCGTTAAAATAGAATAAAACAACAATACCTTTTTTTCTTTCCATTGAAGAAACTTACGTTTTGAACCGCTCCAAAGCTTCACATGGCTCAGTTGTAAAGACTTAATTATTTTTTTCGTAGCTTCATTCATCTGCGCCGTTAACATTCTTTTATTTGTTCACGAGCGGCTGCACTTCCAGTTTATCACGGCAGCTTTTCAGTATGGTGGCGGGGAGAAAGAAGTCTCGCAGTAAACAGAATAATGTGCGAAACCTAAAACCCTTAAGTATGCGAAACACTCTGACACACACAAAAAAAAAACGATTAATAATAAAAAAGAAAATGCAGCTTGTGATTTTAAAATCGAAATAGCAAAAAAAACAAACAAACAAACAAAAAAAAACGGTTCTGCCGGCTGCCATTTTTATGAGCGTAAACATATAAACGCACGTAGTAGACATAGAAATACATAAAGCAAACAGCTGATTTTAGAACTTTCACATATACTGGCACCGTTTCTACATAATTGAAAGTCTACCGAACATTTGCGAATAAATTATGATTGCTTCCCATGATTAAAAGATTAATATTCAGGTCCATCCCGCTCTGTAACGCCGACAACAGTTGATGAGTCCGGATTTAAAAGCGGTGGAGGATATTCAGGATTAACTGAATTATCCATGCCAAAGAAACCAGTTCCATCAGGACTGACGATCATCCTGACTTCCAATCCTTCAGCTAAAGAACGTTTCTTTGAATAGGCCATCCGAAGCTGAGCTGAAGAAAGAGTGAGCTCGATAGATGCTCAGTAAACGTAGCGGAGAGGTCGTTCAAGAAGTGCTGCATCAGCAGTGCAATATACAGTTAGGGTAAAACAAGGTGATCACTGAAAGAAACACCCATCTTCTCAAGAAAACAGCGCAACAAGCTTCTGTCCAGTCGGGATCAAGAGTGGCAGGATGAAATTGCTCAACATTTCTGTCGTCGCAGATGCTTGCGATGAAACTGAAGGGCTTTAGTTCACTTTTCTGAATAAACTGAAGATCAGGGTGCGACTTATAGGTACGAATTTAATGCAATTTGCTCATACCAGGTCAAAAACCTGCCTGCGAGTTATCCGCCGGTTTATACAGTAGGCCACTGCTAAGCATGAAGACGGGCGATTGCTAGAACAGTATCGTATTTCAGGGACATCCGTCTCTATACTAGACCGGGACACGGTAATCCGCGCACTAACATGCAGGATGGAGAAACGTTCCAACCCCATGCGTACTGTATAAAGTATAGGCTTGACGGATCTATTCACACGCTAAAAGATTAACCGGCACCTGCTTCCGATTCCTTGTTCCAATGTGATTCAGTTTACACTGGTTTCCCGTTGGACAGCCGATAAGTTCTTTCAAACGTATTAGCCATGAAGAATTTTTCGTTTTTTAATCTAATTCTGTCGCGCGATGTTAGTGGATCAGTCATCTCAGTGACCCCGTACTTAACTTTATTGCAGGCGAATATATTTCAGAAATAGACTTTAAAGAAATATATAAGCAACAAATTCTAAGTACAATTACGTTGAAAATCGATCAAAATCTTTCGTTGATTTATGAATCTCGTTAACATGATTGCAAAAGCGTTCATTGTCGGGAAAAGAAATCAAGATTCAGGTGTCATATTAGTAGGTCAATCACATCTAAACATATTTATTAGTTAGATGTAACTGGAGTTCATGCTAAGGGGGGTGGCGGATAAATAGTCTGGATAACGTTCTTTGTTTGTACGAAATATTACCAGTTTCTCCCACCCCTAACCAAAAAATATGCTTACTTAAAGGCACAGCATGCACCTTATTATAAGAGGTACACTACCTTATCGCTTTTGAAAACGCTACTTGATCTTTGTTCCTGGCTGTGTGGTCTTTTAAAATCAGTCCACACCCTGAATCTGCAATGACATCCATTTGGCGATCTTCCAGCAAACACCATCAAGTCCCGAATCGACATGTAAACATTTTCTTTTGTCCGTAGCCATGAGCGTGTGTTAACACTTATCAGTATCCGTTTATGTCTAGTTGAAGTCCTGAATTACATTCCTTGAATGTTTTCTCTAAGCTCAATTACTGAACCATTCTTCGCACCATCAGAAGAAAACAGCTGGTGTTTTGTGTTCTTCAGACCCTTTTCTATATATATACACACACACATGCGGCTATGTAATAATGATAACGACGACAACAAAGTCTAGTTTAAATGGAGAAGTTGGGTATAAAATCTTATCTACGCCGGTAATTAAGAAAATGTTCCCACTACCATAAAAATAAGACAGTCGATCCTTCTAACCAAACTTGACGTGCTCGTGCCACCCTCTTTCTGCCGTGGATAATATCACAGTTGTAGCATCCAGGATCAGTGATAACAAATTCCAGCGAGGTTTTCGTCAGTCCGCTTCTGCAGCGTTGCATTGTGGGAATTTTTTTTTTTAATACTTATTGGCAGATCTCTCCACGAACGGTTCTGATTTTAAATTCTTTACACAACAATGCTAACCCTGAAAAATAAAAATAGAATAATTGTTGTTCTCCGACCCCTTCCTCTCTTCTTAACGAGGAGTTCGTGTACGATTTCAACTTTTATTTAAAATCGTTTTTATATATTTTGGTTTTAAAATGCTCCGACTCAAGCTGCTATAGGGCTGGCCATTAGTCTAGACTGAAACGTCTTTAAAAGCCCCAACTGCTCCCTGTCCTACCACCTGCTGGCCCCGTTATAGACTAAGGCCCGCGAATCCCGTGTATTTCCAGCAAAAATCGAGGTAGTCTTAGAAATAACCGACGGAGAGAGTCGCCTACTAACGAACTATTATTGACAACTCTCACTTCAGCTATAACAGGTTTGTCTGGTGTTTTGAGCTCCATTTTCTTGAAAACGAGATTTGGAATTCCTGCCAGTAAATGGAGGTCATGTCAGATAGGGAGAGGGGGATACAGACTTCCGCCATAATAAATCTTTTGCCGATGCAGCTGACATGTCAAATAATATTTCTTCAGTCACACAAATTAGTCTTTCGTATCCTAAGTATGGGGACGTATTATCAACAATTCATTTCAACAAAATTTCCTACGTGTTTCTAACATAACAGCTGCGCAAATATTTAAAAATGGCCCCTTTTGATTTGTTATTGAGAAATTTCATTAAAAAAATATTATCCCTAAATTAAGGAAGCATCACATATGTAGTCAGCATTCTTGTAAATCGTACTAATATTCTATATCTTAGCCACCTCTAAGCCATAGTCAAGTTTCATAATGAATAGTTATGTATGCCATTCTTGTTCTCATTCAATTTACCTCCATGATTAACCTTAATGTTTAACTTTCAAAGTAAAGTAATTTTGCCAGTTGTACTTTAGTACCTTTAGAAAAGAAATCATAGAAAGTATATATAAATATAAAATGGGAACAAAAATCTAGGGATAATGGAGTTTAATATTTTATCAAAATTATTGAGTGATCAAAATCTGGTCAACTTCAAGGTCTAAACTCAAAGTGAAAAATACACAAAACCCCTAACCCCCTATAAAAACATTCACTTAATACATGCATAAAAACATGGGCATGATGTAGTCATCAGCTGTTCAGTAGATGCCATGTGAACAGACTTGCAGTTGGCTAGTTTAAAAATCCCATTAGGCAGTTCCAAGTTTCTGCAAACTTTGATAAATAGCAGTTAGTGATGCTTTGAGGAAAATCTGCTCATTTTGGCAGATTAAGGGTGGCATCAGGTAGAGCAATATGCTGCTGCCACTGATGTTCAGCATGACTGTTTTGATGGCAGATCGCAACATTTGTGGCTCGTAGGACTCCACTGGTCATTGCTTAAAGTTGCTTAATGAATTAAAGGTACCTAGAGAAGAATGTGAAATTGGTGTCATTTCATAGAACTGTCAGATTCCGTAAAGCCATCAACTACAATGAATTATAGATTTAATATGGAGTAAAACCTGGAAACCTACCAAAATCCTTCTAGCTAAACCTCATGGTTTCATAAATACCTACTTCGGACAAATCCTCAACATCCAATGGCCAGAGATGATTATGAATGATGAGCTATATAAAGACAAAATATAAACTATTAGGACAGGAAATCAAGAAATGAAACTGGAGCTATTTATCTTTTTCTCAAGCGACCTAAAATAACAACATAGCAGGTGCTGGACTAAAATCCCCAAAGGAAAACCAAAAACATGGAGATACACAACAGAAGCAAAGGATGGAAGAGTGGTGAAGGCCCTATATTCTACCTTAGAATAAAGGTAAGAGGAAATTCTGAATATCAAAGCAAGAAAATATTTATTTAAAAAATTTCTATTAATCCAGTAGTTTGGGTAACAAATAGGATACATGACAAATGTACCATTCCATGAGCAGATTATATTTATATATATAGAGACTCCTGCAGTGTATTGTGCACATTATTACTATTACATATTGATATTTTTGGACTGATATCTTTTATTTCTATCACAACGTTTTGACCAGTGAAACCTCTGATCGTCTTCAGGTGTCATACTGGGTGTATAAACACACGTCAAATCTGGCACCCAATCCTCAGCCCGAGCATGAATTCGATGAGTGTTTATACACATGATATGACACCTGAAGACGATCAGATATTCCACTGGTCAAAACATAGTGATAAAAATAACAAAGATAAGGATAACAGTCCAAAAATATCGATATGTAATAACAATATCTCATCTCATAAAATACAGAATAAAATAATCTGCTTCATACAAATAGAAAGTTCCTTTATTCATTACACTTGTATTATCTTCAAAAAGGCATTTGCTATAGCATTCATATTATCTCATTGCAATTATATTTAAATCACATTAATAGTTTTTTTTTTACATTAAAGAAACTTCAGTTAACATTCCAGATTTCATTCTTCCATATCACTTCAAATAACATAGAGAAACAAAAAAATCATTTTACCTACAATCCCAAGTTCCTTAACTAAATATAAATAACAAAGAAACTCAAATTAAGGCAACTAACTATAAAGCCTCGTTTCTTTAGAATCTAAATAAAGATTAACTTGTAAGATCTAACAGTATTTAGTTGCTTATATTTGAACAACAAATTATGAAAAGAAATTTGAATTAATTTTCATCCAGTCAATAATTCTGATTTCTTTACATAAATTGAAATATAACATTATACAAGATATGAAAAAGAGATATTTTTAATCAAATAACTAAACAATCATAAACAATGTTGTTGGTTTTTCATACAAACAATCTGCCATAGTTGTGGACTCAACAACAAAAAGGAAGATATTCTGATGAAAAGTGTCTGTGATAAAAGCTCCAATATATTTTTTTTCAGTCATATTTCACTGATGAGTTTAATAACCGGCAGTGTGTATTCATACACACATATACAAGGGACACTCAAATGAAACCCAGTCACACAATTTCAGCTAGGTTTCATCATTTGAAAGTCACTAGTAACACGTGTTCCCCACTAACTTTAAAAACATTACAATAAATAGTTCATATTTTTATGAAACACCATTACCGTGTAAACAAACTAAAAAAGAAAGCAATAAGATAAAAAGCAAAAATTAAAGTTTTGGGTTAAAAGTTGAAAAAACCTCCCCACAAAAAATCAAGCTGAGGTAACACAAACAAAACCACCCAGAGTTTCCTTTAATCAACATGATATGCAGAACTCTAGTTCATAAATGTACATATTTACAATAAACTAATTCTACTTACTTTCTTATGAGACAAATAGTCATTATCATCTTTTTCAATCAGAAGAAAAAGTGGTACAAATAAAATTGCCTTTTAAAGAAGTGTAAACTATAAGAGTCCAGGGTGCTCGCTCTTTATTATCGTTGGTAGGGGGACAGTCAGATGAATAAAAAGCTCCAACACCATCAGCCATCAACAGTATGTACACTTTAAACTTCAACCAAATACCTAACTGGTTAAATAAATGTATTTTGTTTATTTATTACAATAAATTTTCTACCAGAAAAATTCTTGAAGCTATTTACAAAATAAAGAAAAAGTAATCTTAGGCCCGTAGACCAAATGATGAATGTCCTAAGACTTTTATAATTATTATAATAATTTTTAGTTTTTCTGGTACTCAGGTACTTTTGAGCAGTGTGTATGGGTCATTTCACAATAATGAACCCCATTCTAAATTAAAATTTGATCTCACATGTTGTAAAATTTAAGTGACAAAAGTTTAAAATATGCTATATAGTGCTTTCTTTTTTTAAATTAATTTGAATCAGCAATTTTTTGGATGCCATTTTTGTGACAGAACTTAAGGTGGAAAATATGAGATTAATTCATTTTTGTTAAATTCTATTACCTTGAAACTGTTTAGCAAAAAGCTAACCCACGACAAATTTTAAATTGTGCATCTTATATCTATTCCAACAAAACAAGCCATGTCCCCAGCATATCTTGCAAACAAGTAACATCAAAACTATAAAATTGTAAAATATCACATCATAAAGTGGTGGCGGTTAGGATAATAAAAACAAACACTTCTTTTGAGCAAGCATACTATGAAAAGCAAATGACAAAAAAAAGTGTCAAATTTTTTGCTATTAAGCAGCCAGTTAACTACCGGCAGTCCTAGTGCTGTCAGTGACCAACAGCAAAAACAACAAAACCACACACTTTCTTGGCATTTGTTATCCAGGTCAGTGTGTGAACTTTTCCAGTCAGATTAGTGAAACCCAACACACAAATGCGAGTGACACTGTTGTATGGGCCTAACGTAAAACAGAAGTTGTATCTGCGGATGTGAGCCGCAGACGGAGAGGAACACCGCGCGCGCACACAAAATATGTGCATAATGTGGTAACAAAGTAATTTAAGAACACAAAAATGAACGTTTTCTTTTTAAACTGTTTTGCACTAGAATTCAATTTACAGTAGACAATGTTCAAATTATGAATTAAAGAAAAATCATTATAATTTTTCACTAAAATATGCAAGCTTATTTCCCTAATTAAAAGAGAAAATTCACTTTTGTTAAAAAAAACAACAATCTTCAAGTCATATCTGAACTTCATGAAGAGTAAAGCCCCCCCCCCCCCTCCAACCAAAAGTCAAAATTCCCACTTGGCAAAAATGAAAGAAACAAACGCTTGGTCAATCACTGCTTTCATTTAAAGCATTTGTGTTGGATTTTTGTCTACAAAACAAAGCAAGCATTCAGTTTTGTAATGATAAGCTAAATAACTGCAAAATAATCTCCCCCCCACCAATACTCTCAATTAAGTGTTGGCATTAAAGTGCACTGATATATAATCATCAGCAAAAAGCATTTGAATGACTGTCAACTTTGCTAGGAGATTAGTTTATCCATTATCCACAGTAAACCACATTGGTCTTACAGCGACTCATAGCCAATTGCATCTAGAGAAGTGGGCACTGTGTCACCAACAAGAAACGCTTCTAATTCTTCCATCTCTTTCTTTTCTTCACGTCTTTTCTTTTTCTTCTTGCTGTTTTCTTTTTCTGCAGAATCCATACCCTTTTCCTTTTTTTTCTTGTGCTTTTTATGGTGGTTTTCATCATCCTTAAAAAAAAAATAAATAAAATCCATCAAATGAACTCAAAGGAGGAATAGAGATAAATTGTAACTGGAGATTTTAAATGCTTGAATTCACTATTCTGCTTTAGCACAAGCCTATAGATCCAAATATTTCAAGATGAAGGGACATTTTCCAACCAGACGTATAAACTAAATCCTGAGTTCCATACAACTGCAAGAAACATGCAGTCAAGACAGCAGCAAGCCTGCCACCATTAACCTTTTTTCTGCTATAATAGCATTTCTATAGTTATTTCCAATGAGAAATTTACATCTATCCTGAGTGCATTTTAATTGGAAGTCTTCCATCTCTTCAAGAGACTGAAGTTGTAAACTAGTCACAAAGTGTAAGAGGTGACCCAATGAAAATTGTTATTTAGAAACTATAAATAATACTGTCTTCGATCTGAAGCAATGGTGATTTAAGCCAGCCATTTCCTCTCCCTGCCTGCCTACTGTACAAGGCTGAATTTCTCAACAACCAGCTAACAATATAATTCCTTCTCTAAGTACAGAAACAACATATTTCATCATGATTTATTTTTATAGGCTTGTATACTTTGTATATATGCCTTTCATTCTTTCAAAAGTGACATATCAAGTTTCTTTTGACACACAATGAGTAACAGATTTTAAAAATGAGTCTAGAGACAAGCAATCTGAACTCTATTTTCCCAACTCCTGATTTCAATCTGCTCCAGTTGATCCCCAAGAGACTTCGTTATTACAACAATGCTTGACTCACAGGCATTGTAACTTTTTAATAAAAGAAGCAAATTTAAAAATGCTTTATGAATGCATCATTTAGCATTAGTATATAAAACTAGTGATCTATATTAACTCTTTCATTACCAAGATAATAAGGAATTATTAATCTTTTAAGAATTCCACTGTAACAAATGCATTTAAGTGGCAAGGGTTAATTAGCAGGGTTTGATTAATAAGCCTGGTTCTCCATCTGGCTATTTAGATATGCATGTAATTACTATTCAAAAAGTTTTTTTTTTAAAAATGAGAACATAATACCATCCAGTTTTCAATTTTAATACTTCATTGAAATAAAATATAATAAAAATCCTTAATAACATTTCCTTTAATATTGAGAGACTGACTCAAATATTTCCCTAAAAGACAAAAAAAATTTTATGCCAAGTGCATATATCACCCAGCTCATGATGCTGTTAAGCAAAACCAATCGCAATAAAAATAAATTAGAAAAAAAACAACAAGCAGGTTGAATGAGCTGTAGGCTGTTTTAATCAATTATGTGCCAGCAGTAGGCGTCATAAGTGCCACATCAACACCTACCAGTGACAGTTTGACATCTCTTGATACGATAAGCAATGTAGCAATTCTGAATTAAAAAAAAAAGAAAAAGTTTGTTCCTTCCATTAATGAGGTGCTTTTTTAGTGATTGCAAGCTTGTCGGCTACTGAGGTGGGCCTGTCAGTTAAATCTCACAGCAGCATCAGGTCCATAATGAAGCAACCATACTATTTATTACCAGTGTTAATGCTATTGTAAATGTCAAATAAAAGAGAGAGAGAGAACAGTTTGTTTGTTTTTTTTGCCCAGTGTCAACATTCTGACCAAATTTTCTTAGTATCCTAACCTGTGATATACAATCAAGTTAGCTAAACAAATCCACCAAACGCGGCCCCCCTCACATCCAATTCAATCACAACAGGTTTGTTGATTTGTGAGCTAACCACCTGCTTGTTTGTTCTTGTGAGTCACTCTAAATATGGAGCTCCTTCCAACCTCCTGCAACTTTTCAGTTTCTCAGTGAATAAACAAGAAAAATAGAAACAAACACATTTGTTCATAACAAGAGAAAAATAATAAATGATAATAAACAGAATTATATTTGGTTAAGAAAATGGTTAAACTACCTAAAAGCCTAAATCATTTGTGTACCAAGGGGTAAAGAATTATTTAATTTTTTTCCCCTCCATTTTAGATTTAAGGTTCTTTTAAGATAAAGAGTAGTTATTTTAGGCAGTAGTTTTACATATATCTGTATAAACATTATGTATTATATTTTTTATTTTTAATAGCATGGCATTTGAAACAACCAATAACACTTCAACATTAAACCTGGAAATTTAAACATGCAATGTAGCACCCACATACAGAGCTTGAAGCTACTTGTGTTGTCATGAAGTCACAATTATCTATTTTCAAGCCTCAGTTTCCATGTAAATTTTGAAATTTAGAGCAAAAATAGAAATTTGTGCACTTTAAGTTATGTAATTTTCTGGAGTGACAAAACCAAAGAAAAGTTTATAGTGATGCTCCACAGAATAGATTTAATTTTCACAGTCAAACAAGTAATAGTAGCTATTGCTTGAATAGTCTTCAACATCTGTTGCTGCTGGCTCAGTACTAGCGGCAGTACAAAAAGCTGTTCACTCTCTTTGGAATATCTGAATCCCTACACATTTTCTAAGTAAGCAAATGTAATCAACTGTACTGGACTGCTAAGGTTGAGAGCCTATGTTCAAATTTCAATTGAGACTGACTGGCTTCACTTGTCACATCTTCCTAGCAGGGTTTCTTGCTCTTCTTCACCAACTGGCAGCACAAGTTTCCTCCCACATCTAAAAGATGAGCAATTTTAGTAAGGAATTTCTGCGGTAGGCATGCAGCTAACCTGTACACCCTGTTCTTCTCTGATCGATTGCTTTATGCCAACATTGGCATGAAGGTTCAAAGAAGAATCAATTGCATACACTTCTGCTTACCAATAAAAAAATTAACTGAAGAAAACCAAAAAGATAATGTTGTAGAGTAAGTAAAGACATCTAAAATTGAAGGGTTCCAGTAGGGATTTGTAGTTACACACATGAACCCACATGCACATGCAGATGGGCACTTCAGGAATTTTGTGACAGGCTTGGCCAACCAAACAGCAGCATATAGTGTGGCCCCATTTGACTTGCTGACCTCATGTTGGTCCCCTGCACATCCTTAAAAAAACCATGCAAACATTCTCCAGACCAAAGACATGCCACACCATAGATGTAGACAATTATTTTTCAAACAGTGCTCATCTGATGAAAGTCTGCTTCACTTCAAATGAACAACCAACACCACCAGCCAGTCATACTAGTCTTGATTACTGCTGGCTGCATAATCTGCAAATAGACACTAAAATGAAGTTTTTTTTTTAAAGTGCAAACCTTTTCTTTGCTATCCTTTTTCTTCTTCTTCTTCTTGGAAGAAGTTTCTTGATCACCATCAGTAAGCATTACAGATGTTGTCTCCTGATCTTATAATTAAAAAAAAAAAAAACACATATATATATACACACACACACAACAATATTGGAAATAATTATCGAAACAGAAAAAACTGGGTATAAAATGCAATTAACATGTGATATAATCACATCAGTAAAAATTAAATGCTGTAGTACAGTCATGTGTTGGTATAGTACACTGATTGATTGTCATGCAAGCAATCAGGAAGTGACACTCCTACAGGACTATAAAAGTATAGGCAGTGACATCATTAGTGTGCGATGAATACTATGACTTCTGGGAAACAAACAACACATGACAAGCATATGGAAAACAGTCCTAACTAGTGAAGACTACTGTATGTACCACTATATAAGACTTTAAATATGGAAAGAGGCATGATAGCAAGTGGATGTCTAGTTGCTGCCACAATTGCCAAGACATTTTCTTTGACAGGCTGTTTTAAGACATTGGTCAATAAAGTTTTTCTTTATCTTTTGTCATTGGTGATAATGTCCATTATGAAAGTGAACTGTGGCTACAAAAACATGACAGAAAGAGAAATCCATCATCACCAAACAATAGACCAACTGACAGAGAAATTCAATCCACACCGATCTCCAGCCATACCTTGTGAAGGATGTTGCAACAAAAAGACTATGGCAGTAGGAGACCATTGTGTAAACCACTGATCACAGTTACCAACATGAAAAGATGTCTTGTGTGGTGTAAGGAGCAGAGACATTGGACTGAGGTTGTTTGGTGAGTCCTGTTTCACCAACTTTTTGTTGTTGTTGTTGCATAGATGAGAAGAGAGATTTGAAGAAAACCACATGAATCACTCAACTTCCCCTTGTGTGGTCCAAATAGTCCAGGCCTCTTGTTCCCTTTAAAAGGCAGAATAATTGCCAAAGCTTACTTTAGCATCATTTCCAGTCAAGTGCATCTGAAGATGCTTCATATGTACCCTGATCAGTATTGTTACTTCCAAAACAATAATTATCCCATCCACCATGCCCATAGAGCATTTATGATTTGAGAAAAATGGAGATTTCAGGCATTTCTCATGGCCACCACAATTCCTAGATCTCAATCCATTTGAGCACCTGAGAGATGAACTTGTAGGATGCATTCGCCACCACAAACCTCTGCATACAATATCAATGACTGAATAGGAAAATATCCCTCAGGACACCTTTCAGCACCTTGTGGATTTTATGCTACATTGTGTGATGACTTATTTAGACAAAAGGTGGTCCAACCCATTTTTAGGTATTGGTCCTAATAAAGTGGCCAGCCAGTGTACATTACTTTAGTACTATAGCATATCTTGCCATTCCCACTAAAACATTTGAGAGCAAAAAAGTGATTTACAAGCAAATGAAGCTGATTATAACAGTGTTTTTCTCAATGTAAAGGCAATGAACATTTTCAAATGGCATTACTAGTAGTATCTCCTGATTGGTTAAAGGTGACAGCAATCAAATGCTATCACTATTCCTAGTTATTTTAGCTTTACTCTCTAAAGGCTTGAAATAAAACTGAAATAGTCTCGTTGTTGTTGTTCTCATACATAATTCAATGTTCTGTCTGAGTAATACAGTTAAGGATTTTGCAAGCATGGAATCTATTATCTACTCAGAACACTTACTATAAAAGTTTATAGTCCATCACTAAACCTCACCTCACAATGGACAATGGACCAAATTATGTCTGACTGGGCACAGTATCAGTACCCTCTAATATTCTCAGTTGACAGATCTGCAGTGAACTGATTCATGGAATCTATTCACAATCACCACAAAATAAACCAATTTTCTGACTGAAAAGGTTAAAGCCAAATTAAAAAAAAAAAAAAAATTAAAAAAAGAGAAATTTTGCCTAATTTAAGCATACTTGGCTAGGTTTAATAACATCTCCTGCATACAAATAGAGAGTCTTGATAAGTCAGTAGAAATAAATAATTTTTCTTTTTTAAGTTTAAATGCAAGTAAAAATTTTTTCCAGTTCTGGATGCAATACCTGAATAAGATTATAAAAAGTTAAGATCAATCAATCAGTTGGTAAGGAATAAAAAAAGTTTCTGATATTTATCACATTTCCACTGTTTAAATCAATCAAATTGTCCAAGAACTAACTGTTTGTCATGAACATTTGTAGGCAGAGATCAATGATTGCTGTGTTATTACAGACAGGCAAACAGATGCCCTCCTACCCTTAGTATTCAAAAGTTGACTTTTTCACATTCAATCACTAAATGGATAATTCGTGTACATGAATAGTTAATCACAAAACTGCATTTTATTTTTAAAAAAAACCAAACTGAATTCAATTATGCATCAAATCAGTTGAGATATTTAAGCAATCATAGTTTACTCAAATGCACAAATGCCAAAACTTGTCTAACATGGCCGCATAGCTAATAATTATACTGTCCAACAGAAAACATATCACTGAATGCTTTTAGAATTTATTTACTGCCTATTTATATTATCATAGCTGCATAACTAGTATAAAATATTTTGTCCCTGAAAATTAACCACTTTTACCTTTTCCAGAAGATAGATCTTAACTACACTTACATAAAATTCATTGCTATCGTTATTTTTTTATTGGTCTGATATATCATATTTATTATTGACACATCTAGTTAATATCAAAATTAAAATATTGTTTTTTCTTATGGTGGTGATGATTTCAGTGGGTTATATGTCTGAATTGCATGTACACTTACTAAACAGGTTGACAAAGACAATCTATCTATATGTTAATATTTCATTTTTAGCAACATTTTCCAGTCTCCCCATTAAAACTAAAATTTGTTGTTGCATTCCTTTTTAAGGCTTTTGACACAACTGCAATGTTGAAAAAATTAGCCATTATAGTATCATCATGTTATGTTTTAGATATAATTTTTTACGAAGTGTTCAGTGTGCGCACAAGGATGGCAAAAGCAATGATTATGAAGGTACAATTTACAAGGATCACATGCTTGACTTGTGCATCATACCAGGGACAGCATTCAAGAAGTGGACAAACAAAATAGCCACAAAGACTCAAGGAAAACTTTGCAAAATGTGGTCCCACAACTGAGAAGCTACTGTGTTGGTGATTGGAAAGAAGAAAATTGACCAAACACAGGATGAATATCTTTGAATCTGAGTATGTCAGATGAAGAAGAGTGAATCATAAAAACCCATCCAAAGATCTATTTAAAAATACACAACAGATGAAGATAAGAATCCAGAAATTGACTCTTCAGCCATCACAATAGCAAAGGAAGGAAGAAAATAGACTTACCACAATAAATGTCATTCAAACTACTGAAGACTACTTTATAATTCTACCTGCCATTCTAGACTCTTTGGATAATACAGTAACAAATAAAGCAAGGTTTTTTTGAAAAACAAACAAACAAACCACCCTGTAGCTGTATTTCATTAAAAACTATAACTATGAAAGCAATGTTTCAAAACAAAGTTATTAAAAAAATTTTTTAAATGTACTATATAAAATTATGCTATTAATTATTATTTACACATAATAAAAATCTCAGCGTAGTCCGATCATTACTTTTGTAAATAGTAATTCTAAAAGATTTTTAAA
Organism: Nautilus pompilius; assembly: GCA_018389105.1. Taxonomy (NCBI): domain Eukaryota; kingdom Metazoa; phylum Mollusca; class Cephalopoda; order Nautilida; family Nautilidae; genus Nautilus; species Nautilus pompilius. Next base: position 54,781 of record JACATO010002225.1, read on the forward strand.
CTTTATTAATTAGCACTAAGTTCATCCAACAATAAATTCTTCATTGACTGTTCACCAGTAATTCTAATTCCAATAACAACAACTTTAATAACAATAACCAGTTTTTTTGGTCAATATTCTGTTCACAAACATATGAATAGACTATTGCTTAAATGATTTATTAGGAAAAAAAAAAACAACTCTGGCAATGTTTGAGTAAATATTTACAAAACACATGAATTTTAAAAAAAGTCTGAAGATTTAATTGTTATTTGGGACTGGTGTATCAGCCATTCATTTGCACATAAAAAAAGAAACTCATCCCTTCACAATATTATAGTTTAAAGGTGCACATCTAAATCATACAGTACACGGAGGAGGAATAAGCTACTGCTCTTCTCATGTTTTAATGTGCACATAATTTTAAAAGTTATGCTAATAATGTAGGCATTTAATGGTTACTCCCCCGAGTCCTAAAAATTATCCTTACATAGGTGAGATATGAAAATAAAAAAATATTAATGGATGAACTCCAATCTTTAAGAAAAAAAAAACTAGAACGAATCAGTCAAATATTTTAATAGTCTAGTTAAAGGTAGATAACTGTTACATTAGAATAACTTACAAAATCACTAAAAGCTAATCTTTAATGAGAAACATTTTTTTAAATTCTCATTTCTAGTCTAACAAAATAGGACACATCAAAAACTAGAAAACCTTGAATATTTCAAGTAACTTTTTAAAATTAAACTAAAAACCAAAAATATAGTAGTGGTAATTACTTGCCATGTCTTTCTTTTTTTACTAATTCCCTATTTTAAAATCCAACCCAAAATCTATAAAGTAGATTTTGTCTACCTAACAACGAATTTTTCATATTGCAGATTTTAAAAAATGCTAATTCACAATCCAATTATAATCAGTGTAATATAGAACACACATTGTTAAAAATTTTTAAATTGTTTTAATGAAACATTGATTTGCATGCAAAATTTGTATAGCATTTAACAAAAATATTTTTATAATAATAATAATACCAAAAAAAAAAAAGTTACCTGTTGATGAGTTAAATCCCTTTTCCAATATGCTAAGATCCTCAAACTCTAATCCTAAACTTTGCTGAGAAATGTCTGCAAACTTCTGAAACAACAACATGAACAATGCTCTTCCTAAATACATAGATGTTACAGTAGTTAATGATGAAATTACAAGACAGGGTTAAGGTTAAACCAAATGCAATGAACTCAGTGCTGGAAAATTCTGGTGGTAATATAGTAAACTTACAGTAAAGCACAACTTGTTAATTTTCTTTTGTTTAATATTCTTAAAGATGAGATTTTATAGCAAAGTGCATTACCTGTCAGTGTGTAGATGTTGAAAGAAGGGGGGGGGGAGTAAATTCCACACTATGATTTACAACACAAAATGATTAATACTTTACTTTAAGTTTTTGCCAAAATCCAAAAAAATATCACGTCATTATAAGTTATTTTCCTTCAATTGCTACATGATCAAATGAAATATTTTCATTAAAAAATACACAGATTTTTTGCCAATTTTTAAAAATTGCATTTCTTATTCACTTGTGCATCAACGTAATCCCATTTTACTCTTTATAAATATACTACAGAACAAACCATGAATATGACATCTAATATTTGTAAAATTTACTTCAGCCTTTAAACCATTTTTTGGGATCTTGCCTGCAATGCAATCAAATATCCCCAGTGCATCAAGGTTTGAAATGCACATGAATATATAGCAAAAATCAGGGGGTTACATGCCATCGTTTTGGCATTTAAGAAGTGCTTCATCACCAAATTGGTCATTTTTTAATGCTGATTAATACAGAATGATATATAATAGTGAGATGTGGCAGATGAGTTTAGCATAAGCCAAAGCATCATTTCTAGGGCCTAGACTCAGCATCCAAATTTTGATAGTGCTGCTAGATGAAATTGTGGAAGCAATCCAATTTAACAAGGTATAGACAGGATCACGTTTTGGTTCTTCAACCAGGAAATCATTTCCAGATAGTAACTTTGTTGAGACTTTCAAACTGCTACAGGTGTCAGTGTTTCAACATAAACTGTATGTAATCAGCTTCAAGCTAATGGTATGCAGTCAAGAAAAGCCTGCATTCACATACCACTAACCATGGGCCACTGTAAGGTGCACTTGTAGTGTGTACTGAGTGTGTGAATCCTTATACTTTTCATGAATGAGTCTAGAATTTGTCTGGACTTAACAGATGGATGACAGAATGTAGAGAAGGCCAGGGAAAATAAGTGGTGGCTCAGTGGTGAAGGATTAGCTGGAATGGCAAGACTTACCTACATATTTTCCAGAACAGCTTCATAAGAGGTTTAAGATACAGAGCAAGTGCTGGTGCTACTGGGGATAACTTAATTTACATGGATGATAATGCCATCCACATCAAGCTCAGATAATAAACCAGTACCAGGAAACTATTGTTTGTATGGAGTAGGCAGCTCATTCTCCTGACCTTAATCCAATCAAACATCTTTAGAAAATACTTCTGGCTGCCATTGCAAGACATCTTTGATACCACAAACCCTGCAGGAACTTGGTGACGCCCTCAGACAAATGAGACAATTTGGTTCCCAGATCAACATTTAAAGTCTAATCAGGAACATGAGACACTGGATGAATTTACAAACTGGAATTTTCCATTTTGGAACAAAACTACAGATTCTGCACACAGTCTTGATAACTAAAAATTTTTTGTCTTTGAGGGGGTGCCTCTTGTAACGTCATTATTCAATGATATCTTTGACAATGGTCAACCGTAATGTCTCCTTAAATTGTAGATAATACACACCACAACTCCACTTTCCCTATAGTACCTAATGACATTGTCGATGTATCCCTTGATCCTTAGAAATGTTGAAATATTTTTTAGTAGAATAGATTTGATTACCCTTTTTTTATTTTTTCAGAGAAAACAAATCTGGAGCATTTTTTGCAGTTAAATAATACATATGCAGCTAATATTCTTCAGATCTAAAAACCTGAATAAATATCTTATGCTAAAAAGTGATACAGAAAATCATCTTGATACAACAGGCACTTAGTGAGAGCAGGGAGTAGAATCGCATTATAGTGCATCATTGAAGTGTAACTGTAGATATCCAAGTTTGACCTGAGCTATAGAGGAGTTGTAAAAAGAGAAAATCCTAATGACTGAAGAGTTCCAGTAGTTTGTAATGTTTGGAGGCATTTTTAATGTGCATGCACTCTTATACAACAGTTTAAAGATTGCTTAGTGTATATATTTAATAATAGCAAGTCTTAAACAACATTTCAAGAATTCTGTGTACTACAAGTTATTCCTGAAATGCTTATAATCCTTAAAGCTAAATAAAAAGTCAAATTTAATTATTTAGCTGCAAAATTTGCAGTATGCTTTTTCTTAAAAATCCTTATTTAAACATCAAAAGTTTAAAATAAAACCTGAAAATATAAAATTCTACTAGATATCAATTTTGAACTAATTCTAATACAATGCAAGTATCATGTAATTCTTAGAACAGCCTTATCAAAAGTATACTATATTTACTTTGCTTTGTTGGTTGGGAAAAATTCAACACTGAAAGGGAGATAATTATGTTGTTATTATAATCTTTTAGGTTAGATCTCAACGAAACACTGATTTCATCAGCAAAGGTCATAATAAATTATGCACCCCTTTTCTGAGTTTTGCCATTAACTGATGAATCAGAAGTTTTCAAATGATATTTAGTTGCTTCATTAAAAATAAAAAAATTTTGGGGAATAACATTTCTGAAATAAAAAAAAAGCAGCAGTTTTGATTAACATTATCAGATGCATGCATATAAATGGGCAGTGGGTGTGGTCCAGTGTTAGACTCTTTCACCAGCCAGCCATGTGGGTTTCTTCCCACATCTGAAAAACAAAGAGTCCTCTTAGAAACTTTTGTTAGGCTAGCCAAAATCTGAGTACATCAAGTACTTTTGTGCTGGCACTGGCTTCTGGTCTCACCTCCCCCTTTCCCTTCTATCTAGTGTTCTCAATAGTGGACACAACACACAAATACAATAAAAAAAATATTTCTCAATCTCTACACTATTTAAATGTTTGTACTGAATTCTGGTTTATGTGCAGAAAATGGGATAAAATCAACAACTACTTCATTATTTTAAATTATTTGGCATTTTTATAACAAGGAAATTAAAAAAAAATAACCAAAACCATACAATACAAAATTGAAAATTTTAAGAGTACAAATAATTATTTTCTTAATGCTACCAGATTAAAACTATTTACCTCTTTTTCAACTCTACTGGCTTTCTTGTCAGTTTCCTTTATGTCGTCTTCAATATCTTCATCCTGTAAAACTGTCAGTGCACATGCAGAATCAAATTCATCATCTGAATCATGTTCTGTGGAAGTGGACTTAGTGCCTCTATTAAAGTATGCATCAGTGCTTTTGTGGCTATTGGTTTCAGAGTCTAAAAGCATAGTCTGCTGCTGGATAATGGAAGGTGATTCCTGAGGCAAGGACTTTAAATGTAGGGTTGACAACTGTCTACTTCTGCTGTTGGATGATTGACTCACCCCATTTCTGCTGACTATAGGATCTGTGCTCACCTCCTCCTCTTCACTGGACAGTTCTACATCATTAATGAGCTTCAGTTCCTGAGTCTCCTTTAGCGTTACCTCATCCTCAGAGTCTAGGTCATCTTGAAAACCCGCTACCATGGGATTTGCACCAATTTCATCATCATTATCACTGCACAAAGTTTATAAAGTTTTATTAATAGCTAAATAATTACATAAAATAATTTTTTTAAAAACTTGTATGACTAATAATTAAGATTAAATGTTGTTAATTATTAAAGATCTAGTAGTGCCTGCCAAAATTCATTTTTTCCTCTAAAAATTATTTATAAACCACATAGATAATAAGAATAATCTTAAACATCATTTGTTGTCAAATTCAGTATCTCAGTTCATTTTTTAAATTCATTTTTGCTGTCATTTCAAATGCCTCATCCAGACTTTTAAAACAACAAATTTAAAAAAATCTTCTGCAATCATCAATATATTTTTGATACTTTAAAAAGTTTTTTAAACAAAACGAACATGTATGACAATGTCAATCATTTTGAAAGCTTATAAAAAAACAAAACAAAAACTGCTAAACTACAATAACAAAAACTGCTACCAAAGTGAAACAGAAGAAAAAAATGTTTATATAAACATGTTACTATTATAATGTACCTCTCATCATCATCTGCACCTTTTGGCATGGAATCTTTTCCATCGTGTGTGTCTTCTAGAAAGCTACTATCCAGGCCCTCTGTGTCAGGAACAAAGTCCTCAACACTTTTTACCATCCTTTCTGCTGAAGTATTAGCAATCTGAAGAGCATTTTCTGAGGAACAAAATCAAACAAACAAACTGCATCAGCAAGCAAACTCCATCTTGACATAGTAAATTTCCAACTCAAACAAAATGATTATCATCATTTGGAATTTTCATTCAGCAACTGTTAAATGTCTAAATTTAATATTTGCATCAATAATTTTTTATTTTTTAAAAATGCATTCCTCAGAAATTTTCTGCAAAGTGACTTAGGAAAAATTTTATTATTTGTAGAAACTTTCACTGTCTCCCTTTTCTACTTTTTTCTTTCCTCACTTAGAGAGACAAAGACAGGCAGCCAAAATTCTCTTAATTCAAATTCACCTGAAAGATTATTCTGATCTTGCGTAAGTGTTTGCTGCTTGCTGCCAAATATTCTGGAGAAGAAACCTGTTTTGTGCTCCTGCTGAGGTGTGCTTGCAGTGGAAGATGAGTTGCCAGTTGGCAGGGTGGGTGACTGACCGCCTGTCAGACTTGTAGACGATGACGGACTGGATAAGTTTTGGGAGGAAGGCAGTTTCGGGAGTGATGATTGAGATGATGATCTCGAAACTAAAAATAAAAGAGGAAAATGTATCTTTAAGACAAAAGCAATAACAATGGAAAATGATAAAGATGTCAGGTCACTAGCATTTTACAAGGACAAATTTCTTTAGTGTTTAGAAAAGAAACCATTTTGTTCATGCTTTTTATACCTAAAAAAAAATTTCCTGACATTGCATTGTTAAAACATACAAGTATATTTATTGTTTTCCTAAAAAGAAACATGCAGAGAAAGATTTCATCATATAATTTTAGTAGTTTGTCATCACATTGCTTATTTTTTTTTGTTTTGATCATTTTAGGATTGTTATTTCAGCAATTAATTTTTGTTGTCATTAAACACCAATCTTTTTCATTTTAAGAGTTTATATATACACGCGTTATAAAAGTGACTTTATTTAAAGATTTCTAGGTGAACAAAGTTGCATTTATGTGCAAAATACCTGTAAAGAAAAGTCAAGAAAGGTGGAAAATCAAAGAGAGAAACTTTGGGTATCACTGTTAGTTTGAGCATTTCCCATCACCTTATTAGTAGAATTAGAGAACCTACATTCTGGTGAGAGATGCCGAAACTAAACATCTATTTTATATAAATAACAAATCACCAATAACTTTGTTCTCATTTAAATGTTCACCTGAATGAATATTCTGGGTGGATGTTCCATTAGTCATAGCACCTGTCTGGCCAGCTTCTAGCTGTCTGCCATCTTCCAGATATCTTTCTCCTAAACTCTCTTGTTGTTGTCTCCTGCGTGTAGTTAGATTATCACTAAAACTAAACAGAAGGAAATTTTACTCTGATAAAATATCAAAAAAATTATTCAATCACAAGTTTTAAGTTTAAATAATGTTATACTGTTCATAAAAGTTATGCAACACCACTATTGTCAGTGTTGATCTCAACAAAAAGCAGAAATATCGGTCACTTGTCCTTGCACTTTACAGTCATTGCCAACTACACGTATGGCTACTGGATGAATGTTCACATCATCACGTGTGTAAAACAGCAGAGTTTTCAGATGTAACAGTCATATTATGCATGAAAAAATCATGCAAAGCATACCCCGGGGTTGAATGTATAAAGAATACAGGAAGTCAATCTACTAGATCAGGGTTTTTCAACCTTTTTGCCATGGCATCTCAAATCTAACTACGTATAGACTCTTGCGTCCCACCCAATCCAACAAAAACTAGTAAATACAAATTCGTTGGGTTGTCTCAGACTTTTTTAGCCTAGCACACTAATTCAACATACAAATGACATTTTCAGACCAAAAACATTTCAATCTTCCACCAAAAGTGGGTAAAAGGCACATATTGAAAGTTCTCAATGAGATGGCTGGGTCTGCATATCATTAGCAAGGCAATTCAAATCAGGTTCAATAGAAGTTAGGGCCACAAGCATATCTGCTTCAAGGTCCAAACGATTCCGGTCTTTAGTCTTTATTTCTGCCATGACTGAAAATGCCGATTCACAAAAGGTACGCCGATGGAAAGAGCATAAGTTTCTTAATCACAATTGAAGATAACACTGGGTATTTGACCTACATTCCACACCAAAATTCACAGTCTCTTCCTTTCAAAGAGTGCGTGAGCTGCTGAATCTAGCTGAAGCCTTGCCAGCTCTTCCTGTGCAAAATTGTCTTCTAGGCTCCTGACACCCACGGTGAATGGATCTCGGATGGGATTGAACTGACTGGGGTTTAAGTTGGGATAGTACTTTTCACATTCACTCTTCGTCAAGTTCAGGTGTGTCGCAATATCTGGGATATCAACATCACTATTGTCTTCCAGAAATTTGTTTAGGCAGGGAAAGAGGGCATGTCATTTTGCCTGGGCCTTCAGCACTAGTAAATCCAGAGTACGATTGAATCCATGAATTTTGTCATGGAAATCCATGATGTTGGAATATCTGCCTTGTAGAGACTCGTTCAGTTTGTTGAATTTCTCGAATACGTTGGTCAAATAACACAAAATTCCTAGCCATGATTTATCTGCCAGGAAGCTGGCCATTTCTACCTTGTTCTGTCCGTGGAGAAATTCTGCCACCTCTACACAGAGTTCATATAGCCGCAAAAGAAACATTTCCACGACTTCACCACCTGACCTCGGTGTGGTATAACAGGTTCTGGTGTTTGGCATCCATGTCTTTGCACAGTTGCCTGAATAGGCAGGTGTTCAAGGGACTGACTTTGATATAGTTGACTATTTTCACTGCCTGATTTAGCACTTGCTTCATAGGAACAGGTAAGGTTTTCACTGATAGGGCCTGTCAGTGAATCAGGCAATGAATTGTGATTGCCAGGGGCGTGACTCGTTTTATCATGGCTTGAAATCCAGAATTACACCCGATCATAGTGGGAGCTCTGTCGGTGCAACTTCCCACAAGCTTGTCGCATTGAAGACCTTTTTGTTCAAAGTAATGTTCAATTTTACGAAACACGTCCTCTCTTTTCATTGTGAGGGTCAGTGGTGAACAAAACAAGGGTTCTTCTTTGAAGGTGTCCTCTGAAATATACCTCATCCAGACCATCAACTGGCTCAGTGAGGCGACATCTGTGGATTCATCCGTGGCTATGGCAAAATATGGTGAATTTTGTATATTCTTTGGATTCAATTGCATCTGAAATTGAGCTTATTTGGTGTTGTATAGTGTTGTCGGATACTGATATTGATGATAGCTTTTTCGCCTGTTCTTCACCAAATAACAGTCTTGTTACGTCCTTCATACATGGTATGATCAGGTTCTCTGCAATTGTATGCGGCTTTTTCGCCTTGGCAACTCTATATGCGATCCAAAACGATGATTCAACAAACGTGACAGTTTGTAGCACAACGCCATCCATGGAATCCAAGTTACGGGAATTCAATGCTTGCAATTTATTCTTGAAGAATGCCCTGTCCTTACCCCTTGAATTGCAGTTTTTTGTTACCAAATATCGTCGCAGGTGATTTTTTTTCATGCTTGAGGCAGCCAAGACTTCACCACACACAACACACTGAGGTTTATGAATTCCCTTGTCCACGAATGAAGTGAATCCTATATTTAGAAACTTGTTACTGTACAGCCGTGTCTTGTCAGGACCAATAATTTGTCGAATTTTAATCGAAATTTATGTGAATTTCAACTTGGAAGTATTTTGTCGCTTCTGACAACAACGTTAAAGATAGGCCAGGATCCTTCTTTCGCTAAATTAGTCCGAGAATCAAGCCCTGTGACTCATACGGATGATAACAAGGCTTGATGCAGAAGAATTGATCCAGTTCACTCATTGCACAATGCCACTCTGCCGCGGAGTTTGGCTGACCAATCAGCAAGTGGCCTGCTATCACGTGTTTGAAATATGACTTGAAATCTGCCGAGCGCCAAATGGCACAAGCTTTGTATGAAGAAAACAAGGAAAGAACAGATTGATTCTAGTGGCTAGTTGTGCAGATTTGGTCCTTATGTAAAAACATACCGCATTTTGGAGATGCATCCGGCTTCTGTTTCAATGAAATTGGAATATTTTTGAGGGCATGTTGATTCCTCAAAAATCATAAGCCAATCAGAAGCCAGAACTCAGTCTTATGCAGCAAGCTATCGCTAAGTCAACAAGACCGCAGGCAGAAGTTATGCCATGCATATAATAACTGCATCAGTGCAAATTGCGTGGTAGGGGGACCAAGGCTAGGTCAAGACACAGCTTGGACACCAGTCTTCACCCATTTGGGGCTTACAATTGCGAATAGAAAATGAGAGGAAGTAAAATCATCCAACAATAGGTTTTGGACTCAGGACCAGCTCATATCCCATCAAAAATGGCTCAGCATCCCACAGGTTGAAAACCCTGGTACTACATAGTCACATTCACTGTGATCTTTCTAACACTGACAAAATGCTGAGGTTGAAAAGAATGCAGTCAGGAGGCTGGAAGATAGGATGATTTGTTCTGAGGTATCCACAGATTGAATGTAAGTAGACTAAACTGATTTAAAGTAACCAAAACTGCTAGAGACAGACTAAGATCAGGCTGACTGCAAGTGATGCCCCAAAACTACACAGTTACTGCACTTGTAGAATTAATCACTATTACCACAGAGATAAACCATGTCCTTGTCTGTATTTGTCATGTTGACTCATTTGGAAGATGATATGGAAAGGATACAGTGCTATGTTGTGCCCTTATGCTGGCCTATAGAGGGGTATTTCAACAAAAGAGCACTGCCTCACACTACCAAGGTGTCTTGAGCTTTTCTGCATTTCACAAACATCAGTGTGCTACACTAGCCATCAGCTTCCCCAATCTTTAACCCCCTTTATTGAATATCTTTGGGATGAGAATGACTGCTGTATACGATGTTGCAAGTCAACACTTCAGACATACTAAGAACTTAAGAGCTTATAGGAAAAGCGAAAAACACCCCACAACAGGTTCTGTGACAATTAGTGATGTCTATGGATTGCAGGCGCCATAGTGTGGTTGATTGTCATGATGCACACAAAAAATGGTACACACCATATCTCTTTTCATTGCTATGGTATTGCCATGATGAGTTCAACTGCACTGTCTTTTGTGACTATCAACTTAAGACATACTGTAACATTTGGGCAAACTTATAATGCAGAAAGCAGGTACTGGTGAATGTGTTTATTGCGACCCTGAATGTAATTTTTTAATAACTTTTTTTTTGAAGAGCATATATTATTCACAAGAAAAATTATTATTAGACATTTTGTTATTCATCACAAAACTAGTAAAAATATGTAATGTTTTAAAATGCTTTTAAAAAATTTAAACAAAAGTATCTTAATCTTCTTCAAAATGCTGTTTATATTACAACAAAAATCTTCAACAGAAAGTAAGTATTTATTGCTTATCTGTCACTTTGTCAATAATCCCTTAATTATCAGACAATGATGAAACTAACATTTCATAGTTCTGCTCTTCTGATTCTTCATGAATATTCAACTCCTCCAGAGTAGAAGCAATATCTTGATAATTAATCTCGAGCTGTTTCAAAAGTGTTTCTCTCTGGAAAAACAATGAAAATCTTGCAACATAATAAGCAAGGCAAAACAATCCAGCTCAATAGTAATAACTGCAAAGTCAATCATAAAATTGAGAAAAGATATTGAAGATCAGGCATTTTCCTAATGCAGATTTAAGGATTTTTAAGCATCCCTTCATTAAATTTTGTTGAGACTCCTTTAGATCATTTTTTTTGGGGGGGGAGAGGGCATGTACACACAGTGGGGTACAAAAGCCTGAGTCCAGTAACATCAAATATTTAAAACCTATATAACAAGTGACAACAATATAAACCAATAAAAATTCCCAACTACCAAAGAATATTACAATATCTAATATAATTAGAATAAGTAGCTGTATCAACAGAAAATACTCATTAATCAACATGGTCACTTTTTGTTTTAAGAAATACATCAACTCTTTTAGGCAATGATTCTATTTTTTTTAAAATAACATTTGGATCATGTTAATCCAACAGTTGTGTGGAACATTTCAGAGAGTCTCATGACTATTTACGAGGATTTTAGCTCCCTTGTTTTAAATGATCCCATAAATGTTCTAATGGATTGAAATCTGGGGACTGAGAGAGAATTTCATAATCTTTAACATACCAATTTCCTCCTCTGACTTGAGGTAGTTTTGACACAGCTTGGAAGTGTTTATGGTCATTAGCTTGCTGGAAAATGAAGCCATGACCACAGTCTCAATCCAGAAAGAATGACATACCTTTGAAGAATTGAGTGATACCTTCCTTTTGACAATATACCAGTGATTCTATGAAGATCTACTCTTGCATAGCAAACACTTCCAGACTTGAATGTTCCCTCCATCATGCTTTACTGTAGGTGTAATACATTGCTGCAACATTTTCTCATGAGTTCTACACCTGATATAGGGTCTTCTGTGGTTACCAAATATTTCAAATTTTGATTCATCAGTAAATAGGACATTTTCCAATCTTACAATGTAAAATTCTTGTTTTCTTTAGCCCATGCTGGACATTTAACCTTATTTGCTTGCCCTAGAAATGATTTTCTTGCAGCAATTCTTCCAGGCTAGGCAGACCTCCAGCAGTGAGTCTTCTTTTCAAAGTAATCATGCTGATTGGTGTTTCTTGTTTTCTATTCATTTGAGTCTATATATCTCCCAATGTTGCAATTTTGTTTTGTAGAGATGTTAAAACCATGTAGTGGTCTTCAGATGGAGTGGTTAGTTTAGGTCTTCCTGTTATTTTCTTTGTCTTGTAGTTTTGTATCTATCCAGTGTTTTCTGAACAGACCTTAGAAGCTTTAAATTTTGCCATAATTTGACAACGAGAGACTTTCCTTATAATTTGACATTGAGAGACTTTCCTTCTAAATGGAGTGAAATTATTTGAGCATGAATACCTTCACTAAGCTCTTTAGACATATTTCTATAAATTATAAATTTTAAATTATGCACTTTTAATATTTCTGTATTCAGTTTCTTTTAAATGTATATATCACTCCTGGAATGTAAATAAAAACTGATAAATTATCATTAAACGTACAAATTAATGATATTAATTTCCAGTTTAATTTTTAAAAGAAATTACACAAGACACAGTAATTATAATGCAAATATGTATTGGTTTAATGAAAAAAAAAAAAAGAGGAAAAAATTAGTTAAATTGGGTGAAATGGCATTTATTAAATTAAAACAGGAATCTAAAATATCAACAATAAAGTAATGCTTATTGATGAATGACTACAAATTTTTTATCATTGTGATATAAAACATTTTGGGGTTATGGTTTCTAAATAATTAACAATATGTTTGTAGACAGACTTTTGTACCCAAGTGTATGTGTATGTACATGTATGATTCCATGTATATAGTTCTCTTCCCCAAACACCCTTTATAAGCTACTTTCCCTTGTATAAAATACTTAGAAAAGCATGGTTTACAAAAATTTGTCATGAAGTATCTACAGTATTTTGTTAGCAGTTGGTTTAACAAACTACAGACAGAAGTAGATAACTTTTTCACAAGTTCGCAATATACATTAGATATTGTACATAAAAATTTAATTTAAAAAATAAACAAAAAATTCTTCATAATACAAGCAACATAAACTTTTTGCACTATAATTTTAATTTATTTATTCCCTGCTGACCAAATGCTGCTTTAAATTTTGATTCACTGCCTTTACAATTACATGTTATTAGAAAATCCAATAAAAACATTTCCACTCTAATGCACACTTATAAACTCTAAACAATACACATTAAACTCTTACCTGTTTAACTATTTTTTTCATTTGACTGAAACTGCTTATCAGTAGCATATATAATTTAGTGAGAAAGTCCAAGATTTATCATTTAAAACTTAAGACACAATGCAAAATGGCAGTAAAAATGGTGATGATGATGATGATAATTGATAAAATTGAAAAAATAGTTATACTTGCCTGTAACTGAAGAAATGGTAGATTAAAAAACTTATGCAAATATTTAAGGCCAAATCCATTCCTCATGGATGATTCAGCATACCTTACTTGGGCTGATTCTTCTGACCTTTTGTTAATTAGAAGATGACACAAAGCAATGAATTTAAATATAATTCTACAATATCACTGATTAAGCAAACACTCCTTATAAAAGAAGAAAAAACTAAAGATTCTTTTGCAAAAATGGAATGCATACAGACAAGTGAATTAAAAATTAGATAAAACAAATAGCAGTCAACCAAAGCATAATTTAAAGAGAAATTTTTTAACAACATGTTCATTATTAACTTAAAAAAAAATTCTAAACTAAAAACTCACTGGTATATGCAATAATAAACTGACTCCATGCAAGGGATTAAACCACACGTGGAGAGGGAGGAACGAATGAGGTACAGGTAAATGAATTCCACAATCCTCAACTGAGAGACCATACAATTGTCCAACTTAGTATATAATTAACAGTTGCTGTAAAATATAAGACTCCAAATTTTAATTTCTTTCCAGCTTTAGATTATATAATCATATTTAAACTTTCACTGGCCTGGCCATGACAAAATATATACAGAATAATTTTATATTGCACATCCCATATGATAACATCTTGTAGCATACTCCAGAAGTTACAGTTTTTGTATATTAAAAATAGAGGTACATTAAGCTTAAACTATCACTTATCATCACTCTATAAAATATATACTCAATCAGATATAAGAAAACTAAAAAAAAAAAATTGTGTAGCATCTATGTAGATTTTTTCAAAACCAAAACAAAAAGCATAAATATTAAAAACAGAGTAGATGCACTCTCATGTAAATTTAAAAAAATTTTACCCTCTGACTTTCTATGATTTTAACTAATTCTTATTAAAAATCCTATACTATTCATGCAATAAATGTTATTTTCTTAGCTTTCAGATTCAAAATAATTCATTTCACTTTAACTTGATTCTTAGAAATAAATAATCTCTAATAACATAAAACAATAAAAACTACTTCTTTACATGGATAACAAAGTAAAAATTTATTGATTGTTTATTTTATCTATCTTCACAATCTTTCACCATATATTTTTATAAGTAAAAATCTATTTGTTAAAACGTTTTATTGAAAAAGTGAATCTGATGAAAAAGTGATTCACCCATTACATATTGTTTTCATTTAACTATTACAAATATACATCATGCAAAATGTTTCTCATATCACATTAAAGGAGAGAACATCACAAGCCTACCTTTCCAAATTTTCAACAAAACACCTGGCCTTATCTTCTAGCACAGTTCGATGATGTCCCATGTCTCGGTGGTTACCCAGTACCAAGACAGGTATGTGTGTTGGTACTTTTACAATTTCTCGTTCAATATAATTGAACGTCCTGTGCAAATTAAATTTAAAGATTACTTAGTTATAAACAACAAAAATGAATCAAACTGCCTAAAAATGATCCAGTCTCAGTAAAAACCTACACATCTTTCTATTGGTTTTATACTAAATTAATTGGATTTATTCCCAATGAATATTAAATTGTGTCTGAAATCAAAATGATCTCCAGTTCACGTAAATATCAGAATGTAGTTACAAATATCTCATTTACCACAAATACAAAGAACTCCTACATTTAAGAAGTTCTTTCTTTTAATTCCCTACACCAAAAATCCCTCATATTAAAAAAATTAAAAGCTTTTACTTTTAATGTATTGGATCATTTTAAACTGAGTTTCATATCTTTTTTGTTTAGACCTAACGAAACTGTTTTTCTCTGGAAACAGTTTAAAATGTTGGATGAGTAGGTAAAGATTTTTTTTTTTCCATGTTTTCATGTACCCATACTTTTTCAATGTGTGCAATCACGGTGTGTTATGGTTAAATTTATCAGCACAATCTATAACTAAAAGAAGTAGCATAGAAGATAGAGGCTCTGCAGAAACCCACCTCTTGGGACCAACTCCCATCTCCTTGGCTGGACCCCGGAGCCTAACTTCCAGCCCTGGCACAAGCTACCAGAGCCAACACAGAGGCCTGAACTCTAAGTTGTCCATACCCACAGAGCCACACCATACCCTAGGGACAGCCCCACCCAGCACCTGAACCAAGGCTCTACTGGAGTTGGAAAATGGACTTACCTTATTTATTGTTCCACCCATTTTTGTCAAGCCAGAACTAAAACTCACACTCAAAAAAAGCATTCACAGCAAACACTATGCAGCTGGTTTATACTAATGCACTGTTATCCAGAACTATTTTGATAGAAAGTGGGTTATGCATCTAAGCAAAGGTCTTCAAATGCTTGGCAGATCAGCCAAGCAGATTGTAATATATGGATTACTAGTTCAAGACAAGCAAAAACTGGGTTAGTGCTCTCAGATGTCACCAGTGTATGCAGTGTAAGCAACAGAAGACTCACTATGGAGATTGCTGCTGAAACAAACAGCTGCAGCCTATTGTGAAACTCAGACAATTTTTTCCATGAAAGACACAAGGGCTTTGTGTTGCCAACAGAGATGGCCACAGATCAGAGGCAGTCTGTAGTTTATAGGTTGAAAACTTAAGGGGCATATGTTGATGATTGCTCTGGTGTAGATAGTGGATAAGCTTCACAGGTAGCAGGAGTCTACATGAGTCAAAGATGCATGCAGTCTGAGCTGGCTGAAAAGCAGCCTTGTGTTTGTGGGTCACTTGTTAGGAGATTGTCATGCATACGAGGTCTGTCCAAAAAGAAACTGAACTTTTAAGTGTGCCAACCAGCCGGCACAGTGTGCTTGCGACTGCAGTGCTGTGTGTATAAGTGACCTTGACCTTCAGTCTAATAATAGCTGCATCACACCACATCAGTTAGTCATCGATCTACACATGCCAGAGTGAACGTATGTTTAATGCACTTGGCGATTTGTTGCAAGTTGAACAATGAAGGATCTTGAAGAGCAACATGTTTGTGTGAAATTCTGCTTCAAATTGGGAAAACTTTTACGGAGACTTTTCTAATGTTGCAACAGGTCTATAAGGAGGATTGTTTGAGCCGTACACAATACCACGAGTGGTACCAGCATTTCAAATTGGGAAGGACATCCACCAAAGACAATCAAAAATCTGGACGACCTTCCACAACAACAGACGACGATCACATTGAGAAAGTGTGTGTTGTGATCTGTGGAAACTGTCATCTGACTATGAAGTTTCTGAAGAAGTAGGCATCTGTAAAAGTTCGTGCCACATTATTTTAAAAGAAAAATTGAACATGCATCATGTAGCCGCAAAATATGGGCTGTGTCTGCTGACAGATGAACAAAAAGAGAACCGAGTCACAGTCAGTCAGGAGCTGTTTGATCGTTCGAATGCTGATGAAAGCTTTCTGAAAAGTGTCATAACAGGTGACGAAACGTGGGTGTACAGCTATGATGTGAAAACAAAAAGGCAGTCGTTGCAGTGGTTTGGATCATCATCACCGTGACCAAAAAAGGTACGTCAGAGTCGCTCAAATGTGAAGGTGACGTTGATCATCTTTTTTGATTGAAAAGGTGTCGTTCATCATGAGTTTGTTCCACATGGTCAGACAATCAATAAAGAGTTTTACTTGGATGTCCTGAGGCAGTTGAGAGAGGCAGTGTGAAGGAGGCAGCCTGAGGCATGGAAAAACAAAACCTGGATGCTGCACCACAGTAATGCATCTGCTCATGCATCATTCCTTATCTGTGACTTTTTGGCAAAGCACGAGACGACTCGTCCCACAACCACCCTACTCTCCGGATTTGGCCCCTGCAGACTTTTTTTTGTTCCCAAAGTTGAAATCCACCCTGAAAGGTCACCGATTTCAGACGATAGAAGAGATTGAAGAAAATTTGGTACGAGAGCTGTGCACTATCCCTGAAAACGCGTTCCAGGATGCATTCCAAAACTGGAAAAAAATATTGGGAGCGGTGTATAAACGGTGGAGGGAACTATTTTGAAGGAGACAAGTCTGATTAAATTGTAAGTAAAGCAATAAATTTGTTTTTTAAAAAGTTTGGTTTCTTTTTGGACAGACCTTGTATATACACCATGCACAGTGCTTTTTCTTCACTTGCACTCACTGTGGTTCAACTTTGATATCAGTTGGAAAAGGAGCTCAGAGGATTGCTCCAAGAATTAGGATGTTGTTGATGAGATGGGTCTAAGAATTAGCCCTCTGCTATAGTGTGCTCTTTTAAACCCACTCCTGCATTGTTGTGGAGCCAGATGCAAGCCACTGCCTGTTGTTGCCTGGAAAATCATGCCAAATGAAACACCACTCATCAGTACCCTGTAGGCAAGAGTAAGGAACACATAGCCATATGCAGTGCATTGAAAAGCATAAACAGAAAGCCACTGTTCTGTTTCATGATCTTGATCTGGGACTTGTTAAGATGGAGGTTGGCACTCTTGCCAACCTTTGTGGTGTTAAAGAGATGTTTAATCTGGATCATGGTGAGCAACAAGACATTGTTGTCACTCTTTACATGTGCAACCAACAGTCAAAGATTGATGCCCATGCTCTTACTGATAGCTGCCAAGAGGGCCAAAACTTTGCTGTTTAGAAAACCAACTTTACATATGTTGTACATGCCAGTGTGTAGCTTTTGGCTATCTGTGTAATTATCCACAATCATATTAATTCTGGATCTGTCATTATAGACACTCAAAATGCTTCACTCATTACAACAGCATAGGCCCTGTAGGGTCTACACCAGGAGGCCTTCTGTATACACAAAGGTGATGCCATCCCCCTTCAATATTTTTTCCTGCTTTTCAAGGTCAAAATGAAAGATTGGATAAAGAAATTTGTAGCCTGCTGCAGAGATTGGCAATGCAGTGGTTTTAAGCAAAGTCCAGGCTGAGGTCACTAAGTAGGTAGGTACCACTCGTTGTTGTTGAGATAGTGGATGCCAACCATGCTAAAATTGTTGAAGACCACTGAGTTGGCCTTCTGGTTGCTGTGTTTGTTTGCTAGCTGGAAAGCCAAAAAGATGAGAGCTGCTCTATGCCTCCTTTGATGGCTTGCTGGTAAGATTCTGCTGCTGATAGTATGCTGTGCTCTACTCCATGGACCATTTAGACAAGGTGTTGAGATCTAGCAAATGGCTCTCTCTATGTTCAGTTTTCTAGAACAGTAGCATCACATATGTAAAAATACGTGTTGTCTAATTCTCTGCAGCCAGTCTTGGTCTCAGAGTTGGTAGCTTACAGTCAGCAGTCCACTGCACAAGTCAACCAGCCTATTATCCTGATTGGTAATTCACACCTGTTACATCTGATTGGTGATGATCAGCAAGAAAACATTATGATTAAGGGTGTAGTTGATTTTCAACCTTATAAGCACAATTAAATAACAGTAGTAGTAGCTCATTGTACATATTGCTGTGTACGAGCCAATGATGGCACAACAACAGTGGCTTTGTGAAAGCCACTTTACATTTTTGCACCCTTTATGGCAGCTGTAAATGATTCCACTCTTGGCCCACTGCCTAACAGGCCGTTATACTCGTGATAGACCCACTTACACCACCCCTAATTTGCTCACATTGGTAAGAAGCATTTGGAAAGGTGTGCTCTCCAGTCAACTGGTATTTCAGAACCAGCCTGCACTGGAACAGACTGAATATCCACTGTCTCCCTGCCTCACTAACCATCTAGAGCAGGGTTTTCAGCTTGTTGCTTCAGCTGTGGTCACTGCTTGTTTGGCAACAACTTTGAGCTCTTGTATGTCCTTTGCAGTTTCTCACATCAGACCCAAAAGAGGCTTAAAATGCTTCTCAAACTTATGAATGGTGCCCTGATGTCTAAGCCTTTCAGCTAAGAATTTTTTGAGAGCTTACACTGAATCAAAAGATATTTTTCAAGATCAAACTTACTTGACACCTTTCAAAACATTTTAAAAGAGTTTAGAAATCTGGAAATGTATGTTTGAGGAATGTAGGTTTTCAAACCTTTCCAAAATATTCCAATGTAGGATCATGCATAAAGATCTATTATAGCAAAGCTGTGATGCTCTGCAACAGGTTCTAAAGCATATTGCATGATCAACAAGCCCTGTAAGTAATCTAGATTGTTGCCATTCATGCCACAAAAGAGATAAAACAGTTTGGTATTATCTAAGATTACCTTAGAAGGGACATCAATCTGGTATACTTCTGCCAGAAGTATAGTGTGTTGGCTTCTTTGGACTGTGACCTGCCACAGTTGAACAAGTCATCACTATCATGTCTTTTGAGCATGCAGCTGTCAAACACAACAGTGTTGGCCAGCAAACTGTCCATGCCCGAGGCTAGATACGTCGTCTACATTTTCAATGAAGCAAATAGGATCCTCAAAGGCTGAGCTCCTCATTTGGCTCATATCCTTTGGCCTCAGTATCTGCTATGCTGTCTTTGACCTTCTGATACAAGAGTGCCTTGTTGAATTCTTGGGGTTCATAGACTGGTTTGGCACTTGGTGCAATGAGGTGAAGGTTGTCTCAGCCAAGTCAGTCAGGTTGGAGGCAGTGGCTAAGGAGCAGACTGATTTTGCTGAAGCAGCTTGGATTCAAAAGTTGCAGACAGGAAGCAGCCAATAGTGGAACTGTGGCCCTCAGCATTTGGGTGTGAAGTAAATGGTATTTATTTGCTTCTCAAAACAGGATATTAAAAGCTGAGCAACTTGTGTTAAAATAGACATCAGCTGCTATTGTGTGAAGAGCAAGACAATATTAATCACTGCTCAATGTGCACATGAAACAAATAAATGCTTGCTGATATGAAGACTGGGAAAAACATACAGTATGGGCTAAGCTTGCTGCCCAGCATCCACTGACAAAGTTCATAAGCAAGAAGCATATTGCAAACTGCAGCTTCTGCAGGTCTGGTATTTGACTTACTAAACATCTCTGACCTGATAGGCAGCCACTCTCATACCTGAGGTCTATTAATCAAGTTCATCAGGTGTGCCAGCGTCATGATGTAGCCTACAGCTTGTTCCTCTGATATCCACGAGTGTCAAAAGGTCAATATTAACCTCATTCAGGACCTTAAAGCCATTAGAAAAATGACTGGCAACTGAGTTGGCCAATGGCAGCATGGCTATTTTCAGATAAGGCACCACCCAAAATGCAATGAATGACAAAATAGTCATACCAGTTTCTCAAGTACCTCACTGTGAGAACTGCATCCTGCTTTAATGTTGACAAAATTGGTGAGTTAACGTGGAAGCTCTTAGACCACAAACCCAAGTCCAATGGATACTAAACTTGCAGTAGCAGCATACTACAGCCTAAAGAGCTATTGGCACGGTATTGGTGCCATCAAAAAGTTGACAAAGACCACCAAAGTCTTCAAAGACCAAGCCAACAACAGGTTTAAGTAGGCCATGTAGAAAATGTACTTTTGGCACTGCACAGAATCCCCTGGCTGCAGTTTGACGTCTGTACACTCAGCATTGTACACCAGGCCAATTTGCTCTTCTTTCAACATGATATGGTTGAGTGGTGCACATTTAAGTATGCGCTGACTGTGATTGACATTGCTAACCAATACAAAGAGCCTGAGCTGCTCGCCACAAAGGAGACATTAGCAGTTACTGATGCTTTGGAGCCCATTTACAAGTGTGGCAATGTACAGTGCAGGACTAATGTGGCCCAAGCTTTTCATGTAGATCCCAGCCAAGAATTTATAGGCAGTGTTGCAGCTCCAAGTCAAGCACAACAAGCAAGTGAGACAAGGCAAGGCTAGCAACCACCAAGTACAGGGCATTGTACAACATTTCAACCAAACACGGGAAGAGCATTTTTTTGGTCATCAGTATGCCCAGAAATTTGTGAACCAAGAGCAACACAATATTGATTGAGTCCAGCTGGCTGTCTTCTGTAGACATCAGAGCACATTCCCTGGCTGCAAAGGTAGTGATGCCACCAACCAGTTGGTCTCAAAGAATGTCAGCTGCCTTAAAACACACGGTCTTAATGTGCACAGTCTGGATTGAGCAGTTGTGACAGAAGAACCTATGCTTTATTAGTCACTAAATGGGCATATGCACAAACACTTGTACAAACAGCTGCAGATCACACCAGTCGAAACAACAAATACAGTTTATACTGGGTGGAGTCACACATATCCCTCAGGAGCTCAATGATAAGGTCATCAAACTCTCCATGAGCCATCACTGCATCTTTGTGCCCATAAGCCAGAAGTGCCACCAACTGGAGCAATCAATCCTTTTGTGTGTAGTGGAGACAATGACACTTGTTTAATGTAGATACTCTAGATTCAGTGCCCATCACTGCACAGCACATCCATCCATGGCAAAATACCCTCTTTCCAAAGAGCATCTTTACACTCTAAGCCTTGCAGAGCTCCTCATCTGCATGCAGGATTGAGTACATCTTTGGGCAAATCCCCACAAACTCAGCAATGGGGGATACCTGTGCACCAGTCCCTCATTTTACCCAAGATCTTTTTATTGGCAGAGTGGGTGGTCCTTTTCGTAGTCACTAGTGTCATAGCTCTGCATGCTTTGACACATCAGTAAACACATGCTCAGTCTTAACTTGAACTAACAGATTGTCAATCTCTTTCAGTAGTCCCCATACTCAGTCTAAGAAGGCTATAATACTATATTAGAAGACATTTATCAGATGCTTGCTGAGATCAAGATGGACATCTTAATGCATGTAGATTGACTGAAATATACATTTCTCTTAAACATGTACAAAGCCACTAGCTTATTGTCAAAGATTTTTGCTTGCAGAAACCCAGGCTTTGCTATCAAGTGGTATATGGCTTGTCTTCTTCGCTAGATTGCACAAGCTTAGCATTCACATGCTTGTACAAATCCTTCTCAAAGTCAATAGTGGCCAGCTTTTGATCCTCTATGTTCATCCAGAGACTGATCAAAGTGCAGGGGCTGGCAAATTTTCTTGAAATGCATGCCCAGTGCCATATACAGCTGCAAGCTGCATTAGTGAAACTCATAGTACTCCTTGTACTGAAGGTTGCGTACCAGCTTCTCTCCTCAAACTCAGCATATATAACATGAAAACTTTAGCTGCCTGTGATAGTTCACAAAATGCAAAATGTTTTCGGCCTTCTTAAGGTGGATCGAGCAGTTGCCTATCCTATTCCACTCTGACTTGTGCTTCCTAGAGAAAACCCACTCTCAGTGCCATCTCTCGATTAAAAGAGAATGGACTAGTTGCACCTCTGAAGATGGTTCACTTATGCAATGAATAATGATAATGCCTTTGTCCCAACCAAAGATATTAATGACCCATTTGGCCTCTCAACCCTGTTGAGGTAGCTGAGGGGCGTCAGTGGAACTACTCTGCTAAAGTCCAGACAGTTTTTGTCCTCTGCAAAGGGATATTTGGTAGGTCTCTGGAGATCTTTAGTAGCTGGGAACAGTGACATTTGCCTAGACCATTGCAGGCAGTGATCATCCATTCTTTTTACACTGATAATAGCCTTCTTGTTTCTTAATGATGCAGGCAGTAGTACATACAAACTGCCATAGAGAGGCTGCTAGTGGGCTATGTTTAGGTAGATCAGCTCCACTCACTTGACGATCCACCCAAAACCTTGGTTGGTGTATTTTTTCAAAGCCTCTCTCGTATCTATGAGAATGCCTTGTCAAGCATGTAATTAATCTTGTATACATTCAGTATTGCCTCCTGCTTGATGCACAAAGTAGGATCTGTGAACTCTTCATTACCACCTGGATGGTCTTTGTGCAGCTTTACCTTAAGGGCAGGTTAAAAGTTAATGCCTCTGAGATCCAATATTTCCATTTATCTTCTCACGTAGCTGTTGTCTTAAGCCTTCAAGAAAGGCCAATGGATTGGCTCCTAGAGGATGGCACTTGGAGGTTGATGATCACCCATTCACGAATGAGGTGTACTTAAAGAGCATTGTCTGCTGTCACTTACTATGGAGATCACTCACAGAGTTTGTCTTTTAGTGTAGAATTGGAGTGGAGCACTTTTTGGATGTTGATTGCTGTCACAGACCTTGCTACTGAGGCACTGGTCACTGAGGAGCCAATATGGGGTGCGGACTAGGCACCAAGGTTGACTTTCTTTCAGGAGTTGACTGAAGGGTTATAAACCAGCCATATAGCGTGTTTGCTCTGACTGCTTTTCTGAACATGACAGTTTTACTTCTGTTATGACGAGGCCAGCTGCAGGTGTCCATGAAAACCATCAGATTTTATCTCCATGGCATGGGGTACAATGTTAGAGCAGCAAGAGCAAACCACTTTTAACCCAATGCAATGTCAATTTTCTAATGCAATGGGCAACATACAGCTACTACACCCTCCTGCCTTTTGAAATACTGCCATTTTTTTTCCAGTGTCCAGGTTTTCACAAATCTCAAACAATGATCATATTTGGGTGTGGCACCATCTAGGACATGAATTGTCAATGAATCATCTGTAATCCACAACAAATCTATTATGGTGTGGGAGGAGTGATTTGGGCCACTGAACATGGGCAATCACAGAAGAACTTCTGCCTGCCTATCTATACCATTTATTATCTGCCTAAAGGAGGACCCGTGCAATGCAGTCAGTCAGTCAGTCAGGAACTCTGCAATGCCCTAGCCACTCACTCACTTTGGACATGAACCCTATTGAACATGTAGGCAATGCTCAACTAATCTCTCATGCAGATTCTGTGCCAAGATTATAGATCTCAGCTGTACTACAAAGTATTAACCCCACTCATATTTCTCTAGTGCCATGTATGGTTCTGGATTAAACACGTGTTCTTCCAAACTTTGGTATATTTACATGTGTCAAATATCTGTATATTTATATGATATCATTTACATTAGGAGAAATCAAAAAGTATATATAAATTTTTCATACTTTTTCCTATTGATATATTCATCACCTCTGAATTTTTAAAAATATAATCTAGAACCATTTGTCATTAAAAAAAGAATTGTTTCATAATTAAACTAAAAAGAGATTAATTAAAGTAATAGGATATTATATATATATTATAAATCCATAAACCACTTTCAAGTTTTAATTACTTACCACTGCTTTGTAATGTCATACATCAATATGACACCATTTGTTCCTTTATACACATCAATGAACTCTGCATCTAGACAAGGGTCTTCAATTCCCTACAAAAAGATTTAGCACAACACAAACAATTAGTAAATTACATACAATACTAGCTTGTATTTGCAACATCTACCTTTATCTTAAAATCTATAGAATGTGCCTACAAGATTTCGCCTTTCTAATTGATCTTCACCACAATTTTATGAACCACCACCAATTTAAACATTTCTTTTGTGTGCCTTAGTCAAAGCTTCTATTAGCATTGGTAGTGCTGAATTATTCACAACGTTCTTTGTTGTTCCAAATTAAATTTTGATAGAAATGAAGGACCCCTACAACATTCAAACAATTCATTGTGTGCTATAAACATATATGCACGTTATTTCATATGTAAACATTTTTTTTTAAAAAGAAGAAATTTTGGAACACGCCCTTCAGTCTAAACTCGAAAATTCCAAATTCTTCAAAGCTACACTAGAGGTAAACCTGCAGAGAGCGAGAGATTTCCACCTAGAGGCCTTTTAAACAAATCAATCTTTTTTAACCTTAAAGAGAATGTTTCACAAGAATTAGTTCATCGTTTCAGTTTCCTTTCTAACAAACTTTGCAAAAACATTTCCAAACAAACACTCAGCACTGTTATATTTTTTATCTATTGTCTTTGTATATATGTTGCTGAAGAAAAAGTTGAGAAGTTAGCATTTTTTTTTTTTTTTTTTACTAATAGCATGTGTGTCAGTCTTTTGCCAGCCGAAGCAGTAGTAATTGGAATAGTTTATAACGTATATATATATATATAGTTAAAGATAACTACTAAAATGATGTGGGAGGAAAAGTATGGTTATTAGTGAAATATAATCAAAACTTTTTTCTCTAACTTAACAATATTTATAAACATTTAGAGATCCAACATCATCATGTACCAAATATTAAAAACAAGTGGATTTCAAAGCCATTTCTTTAAAATTGTCTGTTTCTAAAACCACCTTTGATATACAGTGGAGCTTTGAAATGTTGAAGAAATTTAAGAGAATTGGCCTGTAAAATTTAGATTTTCCATCTTTATAATTTTAGATATTAAATCTTTTAATAGCTTGAATGTTATTTGGTTTGTTAATGTCTTTTGATCAGACACAACTTTCTTTTTAAGAGTTTTTAAAGATGAGTGTCTTAATATTATTTGAGCAATAATTTACAATTTTTCCCTTTAATGTAGTGGTTCCCAACCTTTTTTTTTTTTTTGTTGATGAGACCCTAAACTAAATTTCTCACCAAGAGGACCTCCTGACCCCCCACCTTATGATAAAATTATATATATGTATGTATAAAATCATATTTATTTTCATTTTTAATTATTTAAAATTAAAAGAAATTTTATGTAAATTCAGGTTCAAACAATTTTTATTCAAAGTCCTGAAACACAAATGCAAATTGAACCACTGATGCTTATTTAATCACATACAGATGAAATAGTTATTTGAACACACACAATAAAAAGCTAAATGAAACAAAAGACTGTTAGAAGAAAACAAAAGGCAGCAGGAATCCTTCAAATCAGTGATTCTGCCCCTTTTGTGGACTCAGTGCAACTTGCTGGTATGATCTTTCATACCCATGAATGGAGCATGCAAAAATCATTCTAGTTTGGAAATTCTTGGTAAAAAAACAGGCTCATGGGAAAATGTATTATAATTTTAAATTTTGTATTCATATGCTGGTGTAAAGAGAAAAAAAAATTTTAGTTGGTGGGTGGTGTGCGCGCATGTGGTCATTCCTCAGCCTTTCTGGCACTTTTCCACATTAAAAAGCAAAAAAAAAATTCTTCTAAGGATCTCCCATGTGACCTTACTGAGTTCAACATTATTTCTTTCCTTCCAAACTTTCTAAGTGAATAGAGTAAGATTTAGTTACATTGTACTCAAATTAATAAATCATAATGTAATGAGTTCATAAAGCAGACTGATAAAAAGAGAGAGATAATACTATTAGTTGGTATAAAAGTGTTACATCTTGTAAAATAATATTAACAGCAATTCTGTCTCCAAATTCTCTTTTATAGTCCTGTTTTTGTTCTTATTTGGGAAATATGTTCAAATACAGAATATATGCACTGATCCTTCAGATTCTTCAAAGTAAAATATTTCAGAGTACAATAGCACACAATCGTGGTTTGTTAATATTAATTTATTAGCTTAAGACAGAAAAATCAGAACTGCAAATAAAAATGCTTGAAAGATAGATATCACAATATTTGTAACTACAAGACTAAATGTAGAAAATTGCATGTTAATTTAGACACAATTCTATCACTTTAAATTCTAAATAAATAAGAGAGAGAAAGGAAAAAAAATAGGGCAATGTTTTTTTTTTTATTTAGGATTATAAAAAGAACATTTACAATTTATATAGAATTACTGTTTTAAAAAAATGTGCATTTGCCAGATATTTTAATAATTTAGGGTAATTACATATAAATATAAAACCTTTGAGGAAAAATTCAAAATTGCAACAGCCACTTTATATTTTAATTTTGAAAAAGCATAAAGTCATAATCTGAAGAAATTAAGATTTTATAAAGCTGTTTCTCACTGCTAATTAGCTTTTATATAAAGTGCCAGAAAAAATATATGCATTTATCGAAAAGGCATTAAAATTGATAATTACCATATAATTTAAAAGATTGTTTAAATGTAATGTACAGCAGTTGGCCTGAAGAATAAGCCTAGGGCTGTAAAAATATAATAAACAAGTACCACTGATAACCCATGTCAATCTGCTAACACATCAAAGACAATATATTTTTTATATCCATATTCTCTATTGAGCCATTTATGTGACTAAACATACACAGTAATTGTTTGATTGTATTGGCAGCGATCTATCCAAGAAAATGAGAAAAATGTAACAGACTGACATTTATTTCACAAGCATGCTGCATAAGGCCTGACAAAAAAGAACAATATAATAACCATGAAAAATCAGCAAAATTTTCTTAACAGGAACACCCAGGAGACAATCTTGGAATCACAAGTAATCAAAGTATCCTAAATAATGACCTTAAAGATGCTAGAACTACAATTATCTATCTACCACTAAATCTGTAACAAGACATATATTTGGTAAGACCAAAAGAGCATTTAAAGCTAATGACTAATTGTACAGAGTAAAAAAATCTCATTTACAGAGATGGTTCATGCTAAAACACTGAAGCAAGCATATGCAATCTTGGCAACAGAGCAAGATTCTCAAGACTTGCTGAATTACAAGAGACCTAGAAACATATCCAACATAATGTCTATCTAGGCAAAGTATAAAAATGGAAATTTTTTGAGAAACTCTTTGATGGAGTTTAGATAGTTATTTAAAAATCAATTTCACATGTTCTCACTTGCTCTCTCTCTCTCAAGAGCTCAGCATAGATGCCAACCCCAATGTGAGTTTTATAGGAATCAAAGCAATAAAAAAGATAGAAATGTTATCAGAATGATATGGATTCCATCACTTCTTACTTTTTAATTTTTCAAAGAGGTGTAAGTTGCACTTTTGGCTTTCTGGAGGTGGCTTGTGTTTGTTCACAGCAGACTTTCCTTTCTGCATTCACTGAGACCTTCAATATCATCACAGAGGATAGTACCCTTTGTGACAAATTTGGTCTGAAATCTGTCTTATTTTTCCTCACCAAGCTAATGGATGCACTCAGTCATCACTGCTGTGTAGTATCAGACAAATTCCTATCATAAGTACAGGTAGCGCTCTGTATTTAATACTTCCTTCTGCTGTCTTAAGTTATGATATCAAATGTCATGCTTAATCAATTCTTTCTGACTGCAGTATATCATCTATGAGACTATTTGATAATTAAAAAATTCTGCCTCTAAGTCATCAATAACATTTTCTAAATGTATAACTTTGATTGTATCTATATTCCCTATTCTCCTGAAACCAAAGTACTCCACTGATGAGAACTTTGCTGTTCGTCTGAGGACTTGAGAATGTAGCTGCATGAATTGCTGCAGAAACATGTCACAATCTCAGAACTCAGCCTTTCAGCACCACTCTCCTCCCTAATATACTGCTTAGTTTTAAGTCCTATTTCTATATCCTGCTTATCTTTTTGGTTTTGTCGCCTTTCAAAATAAATACTGAAAATGTCTTTTGCATCAGCCTCAGGCAATAAAATTCTCACATACGATTCTGTTAACATGAGAAGAATTCAACAGGGAATACTATGTATTTGAGGAGCTGTTTCTTGTAAAGCCAAATTAGCTTTGTTAAATATAGGCAAAAGGTTTACCAAAATAAAAGGTAGTTTTGCAGAGATCTTGTAATTTGTCCTGAATTCTCTTTATTCTAGTCACCATGTTCAGAGGAATCTTGAGTTGAAGGTTGCTTCTTGGATGAGACCTGTTTAATTGAGTGACCTTTATCTTTTCCTTGGACTTGAGTGGCACTTCTTTTTTCTATCTGATCTGGTGGTGGTGGTATATTAACCTTTGAAGATCTAGATTTAACCTTTTTTTTTTTGCTGGTGTCTTTTTGATATGTAATATTCCTTCATTGAATCCACATTTCTAACATTTTATTCGTGCATTCCTCTAATTACAGCCATCTAGTAGCCACATGTTTAATAACTTTCTTTACCGTAACTCTATATTTATATTGGAGAACTTACAGCTAGAGTTGTCTTTTAGAACTTTTATCCAAATAGAAGTAGCAGTCAATTAAAAATTCTTCAATATTGCACTGCAGAACCTTTGCTCCTTTCTAGGCAACAAGATGAATTAAATGGCAAGGGCATCCTTGAATATGAATGCTAGGGTTCTTCCTCAAAATGAATCCAGCTACACCTTTGTCTTCCCATCACGACTGATGCATTATCTGAGCCAAAAGAAACACAATTTACCCATGGTACATTATTTTTAGTCAGTTCATCATCAATGATATTAAAAATATCTTCTGTTGAGCTACCATTACTTCCCTGCATATATACAATAGTCATTACTCTTCCCATCTCAGGGTCAAAATATTGCACGACCATTGGATATAACTGAAAACTTCCACTATCGTTGTTTCCATCAGTACTTACACTAAAGGTATGTCCATTTTCTTTATCTGCTAAAGGCATACTATTTTCATCAGCTAATGTGTTAATAATAGCTGTGGTTTCGGTCCACCCACATCCATACAGTGATGTCACTCAAGAGTCTGGAAACATTTTCTTAAATAAAGGTTTGGCATGATTGGCAGATGAAAGTGGCAGGTTATGTTCAATCCGAAAATTAGTGAATTAAACCTCTGCATTTGTAACTAAATCCTGATTGTCAGTTCCTTTCTGAAAAAAATGAAATATTTTTACTTTACAATGTTATATTTGCATGTTCCATGTGCTTTTTAGTAGACCCGACAGTCATCTTTGTTGCCATGAGTGATACAAAAAAATCCACATTGCAGTGTAAAAAATGCATGGTTATCTCCAAGATGCATGGCCTCTCATTGCTATACTCTCTTTTGTACCTTTGCAGAACACTAGGTTTTCTTTGTTGATAATTTTGACTCCATACGCACGTTTTGCCATTTTGAATGATAGAATGCTTCATGGAATTTGTTATTCAATTACGTGTTATTATCGGTGCAACATTGTTAGGCCCCCATACCAGAGATATTCTAGGAACAAGGAGTAAAGGTTGTGTGTGCTCTACTCAGTGGTTGTTGGTTGAGAGTTACTAGTTTTTGACTGTATAAAGTCTTAAAACATTCAAAGATTTTAAACAGTAATGAAGGAAACAGTTGTTGGCAGTGTTAGGGGAAAATTGTACCTGGTGATATGTCATCTGACATTAAAAATGATAAATGAAGCAATTTTTTAAAAAATCGTAATATTTAATAGGACAATTGTAATAGTGGGATATGGTCTTAAAAATTGTAATGGTTGGCATCTCTGGGTCAGACCTTTGCTCCATTCTTAATTTTAAACACCTAGAAAATGTATAAATTTCAAAGTTCTTACAAAGAACCATAAATATTATGTAATTGAGTACTATAGGACTTTCATAGCTTACAGAATTCAGAGAAACTCTTTTAATAGAGCTCTAAGTATTTTAAATACATATTAATTTCTCAAGTCTCAAATGTTCAACTTTATCAATGACAATTTATATACAAACATCAGCCTTATATGATAAATTAATGAACTTGTGAAAACATGCAACAGAGTTTTGGCATATAACTAATCAGCTGTATATAACAAGATTATAAATATTTCATCAGATAGAAAAACCCCAATTATTTTTAAAAACTATAGCATTCCAACTACTTTCTATGAATGCAATACCCCTTATTCACTGTATATTTTTGTGAAAGAAAATAAATACTGCTAACAGCTCCGATTCATCAATCTATTACCCATAAAATTACTCCTAAACATCAAGCTTCAACATTCATTTCTAAACTCTTGTATGCAAACTATCTCATGCTAAACTGTAAAGTCATGTGACAACCTATATTGTAATATATTCAAAAATGGCAGCAGCTAGGCATTCTAAGAAATGATCTGAACCACTGCCTTCAGTTTCATTTGGGAATTTGATGTAAAACAAAAATATCAAAATCTGTTGTGACAATTCTCTAGATTTCAAATAATTAGATACTTTTGTATATTTACAGAAGAGGATTAACTGTTTTATAGGCATTCTTGTCTCTTTGACATTCTTTCAACTTACTTGCCTTACATAAAAATAAGCAGAAATAACTTACTGAGCAGAAAGCACCTTTCCTTTATCATAAAAACTTACAGTATCTAAATTTATCCCCATACAGCATTTAGCTAGTAAACACAAAAGCTGTTACATTTTTTTTATTTTTACAATCTTAAAATTTTTAATTTTTAAAACATAAGAGTAACCTGTTCTTTTTACTTTTAAAAAAAATTCAGAAGTGCAGATCCATGCCATGGTAATTTTAAAACCATAGGTTTTATAGACGTACATTTATTCTGTAATGTATGTACAATAACTACTAAAAATGTTTTGGTAGTTTGTAGGAGCACATCTTGCATTGCATAGTTTTCATAGACATTCAGGTATGATATCCATCAGATTATCAATGATGATCTGGTCCAGATTTTCCCACAAAACTGGCAGGTATTCCTTTAACTGCTGCAGTGCAGTTGGTCTTGGTTGTTTGGCCCTTAGTTATCTATCAAGATACTGTCATGGGTGACCATGTCAATCATCTGGTGCCCAGGAGAAAGCAACTACATTTGTAGCATG
Organism: Nautilus pompilius; assembly: GCA_018389105.1. Classification (NCBI taxonomy): domain Eukaryota; kingdom Metazoa; phylum Mollusca; class Cephalopoda; order Nautilida; family Nautilidae; genus Nautilus; species Nautilus pompilius. The sequence goes on from JACATO010002225.1 coordinate 86,510, forward strand.
TAGCTTCCTCTTCCTATAGAGCAAAATGATTACAGTTAAGTATCCATTAATTCTTCAAAAGACATTCCAAAGGATAGATATGTCACCAGTGGAGTTTAGATATCTATCAATAAATGTAAGATCCATTTTATTCCCATACCTGCTGACAGCATCAAATCCACCATGTTTAACAGTTGATTTTAAAAATATTGGGTCAAAAGCATAGCCAACCCTTCTCCAAAATAGTTCTTATTTATAAATTTCCTAGTTTTGGTGCCTCTGTTTTATTTTTTGGTTACATATGAAATCTCTAACTATAAAGAAGAATCTGACATCTCCACTCAAAGTGTCTTTCTGTTTACTAATAGCAGCAACAGCAATGTCTATCTGGTTAGCTAGAAACTTTCCTACTCAAAAGTCCATATTGATTTCTCTCCTTTTGGCTGCAAGCATTGTTGCTGTTCATTCTTTATACAAAAATTTAATTCTACAAAAGTAAAATCCATCATTTCTCTAAAATTTCAGCAAGAGAAATAAAGCAGCAACTAATTTCCAAATGGAAATCTCTTAATACTCCTGTTATGTTGAAATTTTGGTTACATCTACTGTTTTGGGTCATTGACCTGGTAATTTAAAAAAAAACAAACAAAAAACAGCACACTTAAACTCAAGATGATTTTATATTGCACAAATTTTAGTGGCTGATTTGTTATCAGAAAATAATATAAATTCTAATTTAATATATTTATAAATACATATGCAACAAAAATTTTCACAATAAAAAGAACAGTATATATTTCTAAGTTACTTTGCATATGCATAATTATGACAAAATAAAATTAAATTGCACATGTAGGACTGAAAGACATGTAACACTTGCATAGATATTTCTGCATTTCACATAGGTAATGTTTGCCTTATTGTCAATGCTTAAAGGGCAATAAGTTACCTTGTACATTTTTTTTTGAATAAGCTAGTTGCTACAGACAAATGCAGTTTGCTCCTGCTTGCATGTTATAAATAAGAGCAATTACTGCAGGTGCTTTGGGCATTCTTGATCTTCTTTGAACGAGATGTTACTAGCAATTTTCCAAACAGCTCCTGCATCAATACAATTTGTAAGCATTCCAGGATGGATTGATATCAATCCAAAAGATAGTAATTGTGCTGACACAACTACATGCATATTGTAGTTGCTTCTCTTAATCTATACACTCCAGCTAACAAGAGTAACAAAATGTATAACTGCATATCAAGATGATCAAGTTCTTTCCACTTTTCACCAAAGCATGTCCTGCCTTCCAAATTGGTCATTTTCAGTATTATATTTTCAAATGCAGGTATGAAAAGATCAAATGCTGATGCAATATTATGAATACAAGAAGCAGCATATCAGGTAAGCCCAAAAACAATTTTGATGGCAGCTTTCACGTTTCTTATTACAAGATCTTATGTAGTGATTTTGCAACAAAAGGGTAAACATGGTAAGTGATTTTTCTTCCCACTGTCGCTTACCTTTCAGTAATTTTACAAGATGTGTCTAATAAGTATTTTATGCCATCCAATTTTATAATAGAAGTCCATTTCCAATTATCTAGCCGTGTATTACTAATCTATAAATAGTCAACCTTTTTGTCCAGTTACACCCATGGTCAACATCCAGCAGCATGGTGTCATTACTATCGTTCAGTTTTACAAGATCTAATCCTGATTAACAAAATGCAAATTCTTCCAGTCCTGGAAAAGAATTGGAAGAATCACCATCATCTAGAAAGATTCTTTGTCAGATACTTTCAGAATAAATGGTTGTTGGTATTTCACTGTTTTTTTCAAAGATGAATCTGGTAGCACAATGAAGTGCAGCACCTGCTGTAAATGAAATAGATGCCATACAAATTTCACGAAGTCATCATCCAGCAAGTCCTCTTCAACCAGAATATGAACACACACGAACACATCACACAAGTAGTACAAGGTTGAAACACTGGCTATTTCTGCATTTTTTAAAAAATTTTTTTAGTAGCAAAGTGAAACGAACCAAAAGGTGCACACAAAGTTAAAAAGAAAACAAATTAGGAAAAAAATGTCATTTAATTCAATAATCTTTTGCTGATACATCTAGTGTCATAAAAATATTAATATTTCAAGTGCTTTTGCTTTTTATTATTTTTTTACCTAATCAGAATTCAAGTTGGCAGTATAATGGAGTAGCTTGGCTAACACAGGATGCCTCTTGCTCAAGTATCAAAATACAATAAGTACCATAAACAAGATTTTAAAATAATAAAAATACTTTTTTTTTTTAAATCTGAAAATGGAGCATTATTGATAGGAATCAGAGCACAGAGGATGAAGCCTAAAAAACAGAGCAATTGACACCTCTGTAGTAGTGACAATGTTTGGATGAACTTTCTCTTTTTGGGTGATATTCAAATTATCATGGCAAGGATCTGTATATTATCAAAATTATTTTTTTTTTTAAATCCTCTATCAATAAACTAAATTTTAATTTTTAAAAGATTTAACATTTCTGCCACTCTTAAAAATTGAAGCCATTGTCAATTTTACCACTCACCCCCTGATCTGTGTTTTCCAGCTTTAAACCTTCAAGTCGCTTTCGTTTCTTCCCCTTATCCACCACATCCCATACTTCTACCTTTACTACATCATCAGTAGCTTTGTAATTCCATTGGATACTTGCAACCTAAAATGAGCAATGCTTTAATGTCATTCTTATTTCTAAAAATTTCGAATAGCATAGTATTTTATGCACCTATACATACCCATGAATAACAAGTTTTCTTTGAAAAAATTAAATAGAAAGTAAAACAATAGCATGAGAAGAACAATATCACTAAGAAAAATTTAATAACAAAAATTTGAAAGTGCATCCAAGTTACTTTAATAGATATACATTAAAATATTTATAAGGATTAGACCATAATTTGCAAGAATAGACAAAAGTGGTGGTCTTCCTTTTGATATTGAGAGAGAATATCATGTGCATGATCAACACATCAAACCCATATAACACTAATACATCTTCTAAATTTTTTTATAAAACAAAACACTTTAGAATGCATTTAAATCTGTATAATCCATGCTTTATTTTTCTTTTTAAAATTGCATGTTATAGGTAGGTCAATACAATAATTAATTCATCTTTCAAAGGACTATAAACTGTACTATGAATGTGCAAGATGCTATCTCCTCTGGTATTTGAATTAGGCATAGTAAAATTTGAAAACTATTTCAAAAGTAATTAAACCATATATGGAAAAATAAAAAATCAATCACTTACTTGGTAGCTAAAGACCAGACAATGCAAACAAATGTTTATTTATGAAAAAAAAAAACACTTGACTATTTTATCCTCTCACCTTCCTCACCAAGGAATTCTACAGCTGAATACAATAAACCCAATAATTTAAAATATCAAGATGCCTACCATTCCAAGGAAAATTGGAAATTTTTGCTGTTAATGTTTTATAATATGACAAATAAAATGGTTTAGTGTAGGTAACTATCCTTATACATTTTTCATATAACTCCTAAAAAAAAATGCAACAAGCATTTCCAAGTCTGCAGAGTTTGTACAGCACATTAAAATGTGTCCATATTGCACATACATGTAACAATCATCTTGTGAAATTGAGCAACATTGGAAATTCATGCACAAATCACTTCTTCCACTTAATCTATGCAGACAACTCATTACCATATCCTTTTTAAACTTGTCATCCATGTTGTGAAAGTCACTTTGAGAATGCTTAAGCACCATTTAACACCAAATTAGGTAGCTCAAGCCATTAGAATGATTCGAGGTAATACAAACTGCTGTTGCTTCCCACTACAATGCTTATTGGTGTCATTTATAGGGCACTAACATAAAAAATGGCCAGTTCAGGTTGCCCAAGGGCTACAACTCCCTATCAGGATTGTTAACTTGTCACCCTTGCCAGAAGAACGCTTTTGATCTCACCAAAATCACTTTCAAAAAGAAACCGATCATAGAATTTCAACACAAAGTTTGTGAAAGACTCGATACTTGTGTGCAATCCAGAATACCACTACTGTGTATTCCTCTAACATAGCAAAACCAACAGCTATGCATGCAATGGGCAACAACATCACTACTAGAAGTTAAAATGTTGACAAAATGTGTTGTTTTCATCAAGTCTAGAGTCAATCTGAAGGATGATTTGCTTACTGTGCTATTACCAAACATGATCAATTTAATAGGGGCAGCTTGATGGTATGGGCTGGTCAATTCAGGCTGGCTAAATAACTGATCTTGTCATCCTTAGTGGAGTGCTATAACTGATGTCAGATTAGTCATCTTTCTGGCACAATAAGAAGTTTCAAACTTCATAAAGACAAAACTAGTCTGCACTGTACACATTGTCACTACCGTAATTCGGGTCCCCAACATCTCTTGTATGGTTTGACTTGCATAATCTCCAAACTTAAATCTGACTGAACATGTTTTCTTTGTTTTTCTCTGTCTCAGAGATATATATATATATATATAATCTCACCAAATCCACCGAGTCTCTTAAGCAGCTGCAAATGCTGTTGGTTGAAGAATGGCACAATCACCCACTATGCCAACTGGATTATCTGATTTTGAAAATACCAAGATGTGTATACTAGCTTTTATTGGATCAGTAGTGGTCACACATTACTGAAGCCTTTTCTGCTAATGCTAATCTAAATTGGCAGTTTCCATTTTCAGGGTTCATACTCTTTAAGGAAAATAAAATTTCCTGACTTTCCAGTAAAATTTTAATTGATTTTCCCTGGCTTAACCTTTGATCATTCAGGAAAGGCAATATATCTGTCTCTCTCTCACACTCACACACAGAAAATTTCCAGGATGACTGCACAAAATGCAAATTAAAATTACTAAAAATATCTTAAAATAATGGAATGACTCAAGTAGCACAAATTACTTAGCGCACAGTTCAATAATCCAAATGAATGTCCAGAAAAAAAAAGAAAAAAAATTAAATTTATAGTGCAGAAAGTAAAAAATGTAGAGCAAAAATCACCCTACTAATTCCAGGTGTCAATACTGATTCAGTTTCTTGAATCTCCTCAATGTCATTACTTTTGACACTAAGTCTATTGTCCTCACTCCAGTAATCCTCAATGGACAGCACAGAATTATAGTTATCTCTGTTGCTACAGACATTTTCATCTTCCTAGTGGTGTCTGCTCTGCTTGCCTCTTTGGGTCTATGTGCCATAGCAGTTAGTCTCCTCAGCTATGTAGTGAAAGAAATCCATTAGTATCAACTCAGAAGAAATCCACTGGCCTTGTCTCATCAGGGACATCAATCTTTGGGCCCACACACTGCAAAACACTGGCATGTGATCTGCCAGAGATAACCAAGTCCAATTGATGACTTTGCTCTTACTCCACATACATCAACTCTCCATTGCTGTTCAATCAACTAAATGATGGACAATATGAATATTTCAGACCACCACCACATCACCAGAAGGAAAGAATGATATCAGATTCCATCATGTAGATAATAATGATGCAGGTAGGTAATGGATGAGGTAATCCAAGTTGCCTGACTAATGTCCCTTTTGCAAGAAAATGAAGCAATATAAATAGATGGAAAAAGTGATAATGTGGACTAACATCCTTCTACATGTACTACCTATAGTCTAGCTAGATGGAAGCGATCAATAAATGACTCATCAATGCTCAGCCATTTTTGGGCAATTTGCCTGGCTGGTTTTGGTAGTCTTGAATGGGAAAGAAATAATAACACTTTCTACTATTAATTTCAAAAACATAAGATATTTTAAAAAAAACCAACTATCCCTAATCTTATATTTAAATTACACTATTAAAGATTAAAAAAAAAATTGTTCAGTCACTTGTGTACATGATACATTATATATAGATTCAGCGCAATGATCAAATCAGTTCTCCCATCTGGAAACAAGTCCACTATCTTGCATAAAATTTGTGGTGGAAAAATTTTCAACACAACACCCAAAACTTCTATTTACACATGTACAGGTTCCTCAAATGGTAGTCATTTAGATTCCAGAAGCTTAGTTTCAATTTCCTGATCTAGTTTTCACAGCTCCTCCTCTTTTTTCTGCTGTTTTGCAAACTATTAAACTTTGCAATAAAAGTCAAATTTCTTGTCTTTTCTCATCTCAGAAAATTCTTTGACACTGGCTTGCCATAGATGCCTTTTTTTCAACTTCTGTGTATCCTTTAATTCATCCATCTCTTCCAGAAGAGACTCTGTTGTTCATCTTTCTTCTCTGCCAAATACATGTACTTTGACTTAGCATTCCTAAAAAAAAAAAAAAAATTCAACTGTTTGCAACACACCCTCTAATGCAATCTGCTCCTTGACCAGACACCTGGCAGCCAAAGAATTTTCCTATTGGTTTTCATCAATGACTTCCTTATTAACTGAAAACCCTCTTTCTACAGTGCCCTGACCAAGCGGTAACAGCAATACCATTCTCACCTCTTCCATGCTGCTAGACAACTATTGGCCTTTTATTATAAAAACATGTCTACTATGTTATCCTTGCAACTGAATTTTTAAATTGACCTTTTGGTATACTATGTACAAAGTCATCAAAGCATGCCAACACTTCATCACAAATGCTTTCTTGAATTTGATTAGAATCCACAAGAGATCAGTGATGCATTTTGATAGTCTTTTGCTGTTTCAAGGGTCTAAGCAAGCCACATTCCTCACAAGAAAAGAAACTAATGACTCAGCAAGCATACCTTTGCAGAAACATTAACATCAAACAACTTTTGCAATGATCCTTTTCTTAAATTCTGAGATGCTCAGTATTTTCTCAGAAAAGAATTCAAGAACCACTTTCTCCTTTTTGACAAGCTGTGAACAAGTAGTCATTGCAGCAATGCTTTCACTTTTCAAAAATCTTGCCAAGATCCCTTTTATCATTTTTAATAAGTCTCCAACTAAAATTGGTACAGTTTCAGGAAAAGTTTAAGCTGTTAGTTGTCTTGCCACTGTCAGAATGAAATTAAGTTTCATTTAAATCAGAGGATCTTGATATCCATTTAAAACAATTTCAAATGATTTTGTTCCTGGGTTTTTGATTTTCTTTACTGCTTGCACAAATTTATTGAGATTTGGAAAACTTTGAACCATTCTTTCATTGACATATTTTCAACCCACTTATGAGAAACATAGCTCAGAGGAAATGGGGCAATTGTATAGTCCTCTCTCTGTGCTGGGGTTTCTTTCAGCAAGTGATATGTACTGTTTAAAAAAGAATGTATATCCTATTCACTTGCTGAGATACCCATCTTGAATGCACCATGAACAATATGGAATCCACACAAACCAACCTTTAGAACATGAAACAGGAAAACATCTACTAAATCAGACTATATTTGATCAAACACTTTCCAGTTAACATTTGGTCCATCCATGATAAACTGTAACACATTACTGTTCCTAAACTTGCCTATGGCATCTTCAACATGCATAACTAAATCAGTGATAGTAGCAGGTGCAATGAAAACAGAAATGCAATAGTTTATATTCACTTCAGTCCTGTCCCTAAACTTTATGTTGTCATGTATTCCATTGTTGTCTCTTCACATGAAAATTTTGCACAATTTGGCTATCTGTAAACAAACCAAGTAATGCAGGAGTTTGCTCGAATGATCTGAAAAAATAATTACCATTAACTGAGTCCATAGAATCTCTGCTTATCATCATTCACAAAGTTTGGCTTCAAAGCACTTGCAGCCATAGCTGATGATGCCACAATAATTTGGCCAGCTCCATCATTAATTGTACTCATGACTGCAAGTGTTATCTCTAAAGCAGACTTTTTAGATTTCACCGATTTAAAAAAATTCACAAATTTCAAAAATTCCAACCTTGCATTGTTTGATGATTCCACTAAACAAATATACTTCTGATTCTGACTGACTTTTCACAACTTCCACTCCCATGTTTGACAGTCTTAGAACTCTGCAGCAAAGTTTGCATCTAAAAAAATCTGTCTTGTAAACAGCATTTAAGCCAGACTTGAAAATCTCTATACTTGTCATTTGAAACAAAGTTTCAAGGTTAGTTTGTTTAAGCATTCTATCACCTGCATGTGCATAGCTATCCTCCACTTCTTTGGAACAATTTTAAAAAGGGCAACTGTGAAGTGATAAAACAGTCTAAATCAGGGGAGCATTAGCCCTACCATCTGAATGCCAAAGACTATTGCTCATTATTACAGCAATGTGGGCACAATAACAATTCTGCTTCACATTTTTACAACAAGGTGTTGGCTTCAAAATTTATTGCAAATATGAAGTCAGTCTAACAAATTTATGCAATAAATCTACTGAGTCTAGAAGGAACATGGAAAAAAATCAAGAGAAAAAGGAAATTTTGCAACCAGAAAGGTGATGCCCAATTATGATCACTAATCATTTCAATTATCTTAGAGCATAAAAACACAGAAACTTAATAAAATAAGGCATGTTTAATTAAACTCTCTTATTGTCAGGTAAGAAATCCTTAATCTAACAATTCTAAGCAACTCCTTCAGGTGCATGATTAGTAATTAACCTGCACTGGATTCCTTAATATACACCAGCTGATGGATATCCAAAAAAGCCACAATTAATGCAATTAATTATGAAACATTCCTATTACCATGTATTGCTATGAGAGATTTTAATGGTGGTATTTTATAGATTTTTTGCCATCTGGATGGCATTATTCTTAAGACTGAGAAGCGTTTTGAAAAATTCACAAACTTTTCCTGTTTTTCCTGACAAATGCAAACCTTGCATTTTGCACATTCTTTTTAGACACCCATTTTGTTTTGATGCAACAATTTAACTTAGCTTCTACCAATGTGAATTTTCTTCTTTTTTTTTTTTAAAGAGTTTAGATCAATACACAGGTCCTCTTCAACCAGAATATGAACACACACAAAAACATATAACACAAGCAACACTTTTTTTTTTTTTTTGTGATGAGTATATAAAAAGGTATTTTCAAAATGTGCCAAAAGATTGTGCCGTCAAACAAAATGTAAAAAAGAAGAAAGAAAAGAGTATTGACAAATTATCATCATGTGATGTTGTGTGCGCGGCTATTTGTTCTGACTGAATTTAAGATATCTGTTGCTACAGTCTAACAGGTTTAATTAGTACACTGAACTTACAGTCTAAATCTTTACTAATCCAAGCGGTACTAAGATTTGTTTTAATAAAAAACAGATTACCTGAATTTCTTCAGTTGGAAGATATTCTTCTCTGAATTTTTGCCCTTGGAGTCGATAAAATAAGCAGGTTTTTCCAACATTTCTATCTCCTCTGATCACAATTTTCACTTAAAAAAAAAAAAAAATTTCAGGAAACTTTAGGCATTACAGTAATAAAATATTGATCACCCTGAGATACATTTCACACACAAGAATTTATTTAGATTCCAAATTTTCTAGAAATTACTATACTTATTGTAACAGTTGTGTTTTACAATGATATGGGGTAGGGATAGCTGAGTACACAGTGAACCAGCTTGCTGTGGCAAAGGGCCCAAATTTGATCCCTGGAGACCAACTCACTGGCAAATCTTCCATAGCATGGTTTCTTCTTACTTCTCTATACCATTCCATTGGTAACAACTAAACATAGTAGTCCCATTAGGGAACTTTCCATTTCAAGACTAAAGTTCCAGGTCCCATGAGGTACAGGGGTGACAACACTTTATTTGATAGTGGTAACCATGGTAAACAATGTTGTTTGAAGAACATTATAATGACAAAAATACATACTTTCAAAACTTTAAGACTACCTTGCTTAGGTACAAAAGCCAGCTGACCTTGTGAATTTTATAGCAATTGTCTTGCTTTTAAAAAAATTCCCTAAAATTATTTCAAATATAAAAAATAAATGATTCAGATACATTAATTTGTGTAATTGGCTCAAAGATGTATCTCATATAGGCAATTTTTATCAATAAAAGCAAAGGTTTTTACTATTCAGTGTAAAAAGGCTAATTTTAAAAACTTCAACAATAATTTTGTACACATTTTCCATCACCATTAGCAAAAATATCTATGTATAATATTGTATATAAATAGGAAATACTGTTAAGTACTTGGTAGGCAACATACTGAATCTAGCAGGCATTCACTGAACTCAAATAGAAATCCTGTATATTTTTAAACAGACTTGCAGCAAGTTAAATTGTCAAACTGAAATTATTCTATAACAAATGGATATTTAAAAATTTCTCTTACTTACTAAAATATAATGAACACTAATAATTTCACAAATCTTTACTCAAAGCAAATCCACTTGATTTTTTAAACTTTCAACATGATCATTTCTAGGTAAATCCAGTTTATTTGGATATGGTTTTCCCACAAAAATGTTGAAAATTAGGTCCAGCAACGATCATTCAAAAGTATGCGCATACTTAAAAATTGGAACCACTGGGTACACAGTGTTCGAGGTCAATTCTAACTTGAAGAGAGCACGTAGTCTAGATGTGTATTTTGATTTAGTGGTTGTAAATAAAACTGATAAATAAATAAATTTTTTTTTTTAAAAAAAAAACGATAACGTTCAGCATGTTCTTTTTCAAACCTTTAATAAAAATATTTATTTCCTATGCAAAGCCTGTGCCTATAATTTACAAACTTTACTCCGAAGATGAGAAGAGAAAGATTTTTCGAAACACCGTCAAACAAAAGCTAGTTCCGAAAACACGCAAAAAGACAACGACACCAGCCACACTCCTTTTAATATCTCGAAACTAAGCGAGGAGAGGCAGGAAAGTTATATAATATTGAGAGTGCGTGTGCGAGTGAACGTGTGTGTGTGTGTGAATGTGCGAGTGAGTGAGTGAGAGAGAAAGAGAGAGAAGCAAACTGAAAAAACAAGAACAGTCATGGGCGTCATACGTACTATTGTATTGCACTCCCTTAGCAAATTTACGCTGCAGCTGAGCTCCCATAGGCTGAAGCCCCGGGGGTGGCGCAGCTTTGTTGGACTGGTCATTGCCACCCAGGAGTTTTCGAAATAAAGACATCTTTCAGTTCATAAGTAAAACGAACGTCCCATTTAGAAATGGTAAAGGGAGTCAAGTCAGAGGCTTCATTGCTACATTATAGGACTACCAGCTAATGGAACGCACAAATTTTCTGAGAAACTAACATTGCTCTTTTTCTAAGCCAGGCAAATTAATTCTTCAATATGTCCAAACCAGCCGCAGACTTGACCGTGGAACACAACTAGGAAGCGCGGAAGAGTTCGATTACATATATACAGTGCGCGAATACGTCAAGCTTGGTACTTATATTAGATGCATATTAACAATATTACCGCGTATAACGATACACCAGTTAAAAATTCATTAAAAAAAAAACAGAGAATATTTCTTTAGTGCGGGATTTCCTTCTAAGTGTGTAAATAACTACGTTTGACTCGTAAGTAGTGCAGATGTATACATTCTCATATTCAAAAACTACGATTAGGAAATACGGAGTAGCAGAGAGAAAATGTCTAATTTTTTTTAAAAACTTGATAAGACTGCAATAAAAGTTTATGTTAAACACTGTACATGTACACACATAACTACTTTTATACATGTTTCTGAGCTTAAAATAATTATAAATTTTAATTTTACTTTTTTTACATTTTCATTCCAAAAATCAGTGCTATTATTACTGTTTAAAAGACTAACAGAAGTTTGAAAAAATGAAAAAGTTACATTTGTAATTATAACATTAATATATATATTTCTATAAAATGTAACAAATATTGCTTGGAACTAGTTTATTTATATATATATAAATATAAAAACGTTTTTACACTTTTCGATTTTACAATACGATTCACTTTTTCGAAATCACTTTCGGTGAAGTTAAAGATGGAAGTCTGCTTGAAAAACATGAAATTTAAACTTCTAAAACTATTCTCATTTATTACGAAAGAACAAATAATTGGAAAAGTTCGTAAATATACATCAAGTAAGTATTAATGCCAATAATTTTTAACATAGAAAATGGTTTTTGAATGATTAAATCGTAGACTACACTTAGTATCTTGTCTTTCCGAAGAAATACAATTTTTAAAAAAAATTTGTCAATTTGATTTGTTCACTTCCCATTAATTGATAACTAAGCCAGTCTATCAAAGATCCAATTAATGTATGAGTTGCCTTGTACAATATGCATTTCGGCAGGTTCTTTGTATACAGGTGATCCATGGTTTTTACAGATAAGTCAGATTTTGACCAGTTCACATCCTTTGGATGCACATGGTTCTGGGGAATGGGCCAAGGCAGCAGTATGCGTGGGTATTTGGCAGGGGAGTAAAACTTTAAATACCCTCCTGCCTGTATTTCATCAAGGCTTGACTATAATCGTCATATGCTGCAGGAAGATCTTAGCAACATGCTTGAACAATTTGTTAAATGAAATTTGGGGTTTTAAAGATATCTCTTTTAATGAATAAACTTTTCATTTGCTGTTGTGTTTTTTTAGTTGGTGCAAGTAGTTTCATAGAGAGGACACATACTTGTGGAGAGCTAAGGCGACAAGATGTTGGAAAAGTTGTAGTACTTTGTGGTTGGTTGCAATACTTGAGGATGAACAAATTTCTGCTTCTTCGCGATTGGGATGGCATGACACAGCTTCTTCTTACTGATGAAATGGTATGTGTGTTCCTCTATAAGAAGTTTTAAAAGGTTTATTTACCTAATTATTTAATTTAGTTTAAAAAATTGAAATTAAAGTGGTTATCACTATTGGTTTGCTGATTTTACATGACTGTTGCATTGACAGTTTTAGAAACATGGCTTAAAGTAAGTGATACTATAAAGGTTATAATTTTAGAAATAATTTTTATTTTCATATTTTTCACTTTGCAAACAAAAATAAGGAAAGTTGATCAGAACATATTAGCACTCTTAGAATAACTGGTGATAAAATTGCTTCAGTTACTGATTGTTTCAGCCTCGTATTGTATTGTAGATAGAAATGGTTTATAAAATTAAATACGCACACGTACGTGCATGCGCGCGCACACACAGTAACAATACAATATAATTATTAGTATCAAGCAAATAACATTTGGCTAACTGTGACTAACCAAGTGATTGAGTTATCCTTGTGCTCTTAAGATCAGTGACCAAAGTAATGTAACTGAGATCAGTTGCTTTAGTCTGCATGGCATACTTACTGGGTATTTAAAGGTGTTATATGTTTTCATTTTACTTACAACATTTACAAGAGATACCTTTCATTTAAAAATTTCAATAAATAAAGATTGCATTGTGTTCATATGTTGCACTAGTAAGTCCACGATATGTCATCAACACCTATGCATAAATAATGTATACTTTTTAGTATTATTGACAGTTTGCAATATTTATATTACAAATCATTTTTGTTTATTCTTTATTTCTCTAAGGTACCTTATGAACAGGTATCTGATCTAACCTATGAATCCGTTCTGAAGGTGCATGGTGTGGTTCAAGCTCGACTACCAGGACAAGAAAATCTGGTAAATGTTTTTCTTGTTTGCATTTGTTAATGGATGACTTATGTAATTAACTACTGTGAACATCAAAAATAGTAACTGATTTTGGGAGACCAGTTTTGGTTTGCTAATGTCAGTGGTTTCTTAAGCTCTAATGGAAATAGATACATATAGATTTTTTCTTTTAACAATTATTTTTTTATTGAGTTAGAAGTGGTTACCAATATTATTTCAAACTTAAATTTTCAGAACATGGGAACAGGCGATATTGAAGTGAAAGTAAAAGACTTGAAAGTTTTAAATCCCAGTAAAGGAAATTTACCTTTTGAAATTAAAAATTTTCATAATGTAAGTATTGAATAATAATTTCATTGGGGACATTAAATAATACTTGGCTGGATAACATTATGCTGATGCTATTTCAGCCAAGTTTTATTTGAATGTCCCTGTATGTTATTCTTATTATATACAACAGAATTTAATTTTGACTTGTTGGGGAAGTTTGTTTGTTTACATTTACATTTTTTCTGCTCATTATAAAATTATCTTTGTTACTTTCATTATTACTATTGTTTGAAGTTTTTAGTTTTTAATAAAATTACTCATTTTTTAAAATTATCTTAAAAATTGTATGCATTTTTAAGAATATAATTTCCCATCACCTTGTAAAACTTTTCCTTTATATAAATAATTATCCAGAAGATAAACTATTTTTATTGATTATAAAAAGTTTTGAGATTCATATTTGTTTTCTTTTTTGTTTCCTTCAAGGTGAAAGAATCTTTAAGGATGGAATACCGTTATCTGGATCTCCGGACCAAAAGAATGCAGCATAATTTGAGACTTCGGTCTAAGATGGTAATGAAAATGAGAGAATTTTTGTGCTATCACCACAGTAAGATTTTTTTGTTTTTTTAAATGCTTTTCTAATGGTATTTCCTTGCTGTAATTACATGTAAAAACTGAATGACCATGAAATTTTAATTCAAATGGCTGACTTCAAAAAAATTTAAAAATTTTTAAATAACACTCATCATGAAAATTTTATCATACGTTGACTGAAAGATTTAATAAATGAAAGAGCTACATAAAAATTTGGTTGATTAGAGTCAATCAAGAGTTTGTGGAATTATATTATATATTCAGTTAGAATTTTCACATTGGTCATCCTTAATATTGTGATTTTCATTACTTTCAGTGACTTAAAATAAAAACTTATTGTACTTGGCATTTTAATTTCTTGTTTTAATTTTCAGACTTTGTTGATGTGGAAACCCCAACATTATTTCGAAAAACACCTGGTGTATGTATATTTTGTTTTAATAATTTTTTCATTGCATAAGAGAGACAGTATATATAGCCAGATATGTCAAATAATTCAATATATCAAAAAACAGTGCTAAATTATTATCTATTTTATTATGTAGAGTTTATGTAAAGCTAACACTTGAATCTATGTTCACACTTTTGGCAGTTAGAATTATTTTTTTAGTAGCGATCTCCCAGTGGCACTTATCATGCTTTTCTTTTTTTTTGTTTTGGGTGTTTGTGTGTTTTTTTTTGATAAAAAAAAGTTAAAATTAGTTATAGCTGATCAAGAACCTGTTTCATAAAACTGATATATCAACTCCAGAATGCAGAATTTTGTATTCTATTGCACCCAATATTTTTGAATCTATGAATATTGATATTACTTTTATTACCCTGGCTTGATTTAAACAACCATTATAACTGGTTAATTTGGCTGCATTTTTCATAGGATAAAAATTGATTTTGCTCTCCTCCCAATCTTTTCAGACTTCTTTTAGTTATGTTTATAAGGATGGTTACTGGGATCTGCCACTCAGATACTCTCTTCTCTTTAGTGTAATGTTGAACTGATTTTACCTGTTACTGCAATACAGTTCCAACTCAGGTGTTGAAATCTAACATAATTCTTCATAAGAAATTTTGGAGGCAGGGGTTTTGTTTTATCATATTATCAGAAAATAAAAATAAAATGCAATTTTTAAAAACCATTGATTCATTAGATTTTGTTTTCTTTTAGTTCTATAATCAAACTTGTAGAAATATTGATATATATATATATGTTCACAAGAGACAAGGTCACAACAAGCCAACAATATCATGGCATTGCTGTATACTTTTTAATACTTTTTATTTGCTTACAGGGTGCTCGAGAATTTATTGTACCAACCCATTACCCTGAAAAATTCTACTGTCTGCCGCAGAGTCCCCAACAGGTAATTATTACAAAAGAATACACCTCTAAATTCTATGAATAAGTTTCATCAAATTCACCATAGTAAAATTTTTGTAAGTTCTATTACTCTATGTAACAGTAATCTGATTGGCTTATTTTACTTAGAAAATGTTAAATTTAATACCATTAACATGCAAACAATTTTGGCACTTAAATAGCATGAAAACTCTGCAATATTTTAAAAAGATGAATATTAATTATTTATAATTATGAATTTGTTTCCAGATAAATAATTGACAGTATGAATTGAAATTGAAAGCAGAATGCAAGCCAGCTATTTAATAATTTAAAAAACTGTATGCCTGTGTATGAAATTTCTCATGTGTTAATGTGTTAATCTTCTAGGTTACTGACAAACAGCAAGATAGGGTAGTGGTGGTTCAGTACTTTCCATGTGGTGGATGCAGTTTGGTTTCCATTTGTACCGGGTAGTTTCATAGTTGCTCTCACTCTTCGCATCCGGCCTGTCTGCAATTAGGTTTCTCCAGCCACACCAGTTTCTTTCATGGTTAAATCAAAAAATTTCTAGTATGTTTTACCCTTATTGAATTTGGTGGTGTTTACTGCACAGCTGCAGAGATTTGCATCCATCCCTAAAACTTTATGACTTGACAGGGAATTTCAGTAGGAAAAATTCTAAAAAACAAAAAAACACACACTCACAGAGACAGACATATATATATATATATTTTTTTTTTTTATTTATCTTAGTTCAAACAGCTGCTGATGGTAGGTGGAATAGATCGGTATTTCCAGATAGCCAGGTGTTACCGAGATGAAGGATCAAAGCCTAATCGACAGCCAGAATTCACCCAGGTTACCAGTTTTCAATCTTTTAACCTTCAAGAGTTTACATTTAAGAATGAAGAACAAAATTCATCAAAATAACAAATTTTGAAATACTTTTATGGGTAAAAAGGAAATTTTAACAAAATATTTTGTATTAGTTATAACTCTGTTGTGCAGAGTGTAAGATGGAAATTTAAAGTCATTTGAAACTAAATTGCTAATTAAATTTTACAAGTAACATTATGAAAAAAGTATCACTGGAATAGGCACTGCTTTTCCTGGATGCATGTATGGTTTGACATTTACTATAACCCTTCAGTTTGTTGGTTCCTTATCAAATCATTATCTGAAGCAAACAAATTTTAACACATTAAATCTATTTATGAAGTCTACTTATCACTTCTCTACATCCCATTGGAGTTTTAGCTAATGGTTCTTTCTATTTTTTAAAGTTTTTACCTATTTCTCAGAAATTCCAACATTGTATGTTCATTGCTAGTATTTTTTTTTTTTTTTTGAATGGTCAAACTAAGGAATCATCCTTTGTCTGTTAGCAGCTAATAAAGTTAACAAAATCTATTGACTTATATAGAAGAACAGCTTTAATTTCATAACTTTCATATTGCTTACTATTTCTTAAAGGGTTAATTATATGTTATATGATTATGACACTCTTGTAAGTGTGATTTAGAAAACATGACCAGCTACTGTATGCTTTAATCATTATGTTTTAGTGAATAGAAATACCTATGGTATTTTCCTTTGCAGCATTTCATAGTGAGATATACTTGATATTTCTTGAAAATGTGCATCTTATTTGTATTTTTACTTCATTTGGTCTTTAATTTTGATATATTTGTACCAATAATGTATAAATCTGATTTTAAAAAACTAAATACAAAAAAGTATATTGTTATAAAAAATGACAAATTCAGCAATTATTAGATTGAATTTGGAGTTACATTATAGAGAATGAATAGTACCTCTGAGGTGATAATAAAAACATTTCTTTTTTTCACATTGACTTGTACACTCAGTGTTTTTCAAGTTTTTAGAAAATATTTACTGAAAATTAAGCTGGTTTTTAAATGTATCAAGTTCATAACTTCTAAATTTTTTGTTTTGGATATAATTAACAGGTTGATATTGAGATGTCTTTTGTAGACCAGAATGGGATTCTATGTTTGACAGAACAGTTACTAAAATATTCCTGGCCAGAAGAAAAAAGAAAACCTATTGTGCCTTTTCCACGCTTGACGTATAATGAGTCAGTACAACGATTTGGTTCAGATAAACCTGATATCAGATTTGGAATGGAGGTACATGTTTTTTTATTTTAGAATAAACATTCAACAGTAAAACAACTCATTACAGAAATGCATAAAAAATTTGCAAATAATGTATACTATACATGACATTATTATGCTAACATTCATGAATGTGGCATAAAGTACAATCTTAAGCCCTTTTTCACTATACAATTCATGCAAAAAAATTTTGAATTATCTTCTTATACTTTTGTGATATAGTATACTCTTTGTATTATTGACCTGAAAAGGGGTTTTAGGCAGAATATTTGCGATCATGGGTCGATATTTTTGTTAAAACTGTTTGACAGAAATGTGTTGTTGTTGCTATTTGGATTTTATTGAGTAATACAGTGCAGGTTTCCATTTTATAAATGCACAAACAAATATTTAATTTCTGATTTTCAGACCCTTGAAGATTATCATTTTTATTTAAAAATATAAACAGTAGTTCACACTGGAGAGTTCTTTAACAGATTTTAAACTTTCACTAAAGCAAACACTCCCTCAGGCAGTTAGTTTATTGTATATGAGAACTTGAAAAAAACTATTGTTGGTTAGTTTTTTTTTTTATTTTAATTTAAGTTTTGACAAATAAAAGAGAAAATCCACTGAATACCTCACTTATAACAGCATGCATTATAAGCGAGGTAACGTGCCAAATGCAAAAAAAAAAGTTATTTTTCAGCAATAGTGCAAAAATAAAGTTGGTACAGCTCAGTATAATTTACAAAGCAGACAAAACAAACTTTTTTCAACAAAACATTTCAGGATTTATTCCTCGTTTTTCTCTCTCATCCACTCCACTGAAAGCTTCACCATCTTCAACAGGGATGATCTCATCAGAGCCACTCTCACGCTCAAAAATTGACTTAATCAACTCAATATCAACAGAGGAAATGTTTGAAAAGTTTAATTTTATGCAAACACCATATATATTGGGCAACAAAGCCCAACATCTGAGGCATTGGTTGCTCCACTACAAAAAATTGGTCTAGCTCGAGACAAAGAAGTCTATTTCACTTATAACGGCACCTCAGCCATTATAAGTGAGGTGATACAGTAGTATTTGAGTAATTCTTAAAAAAATATAAAATAATAAAATGTTTAACTATTGTATTTTCATTATTGGGAAGTAATTATTTCTTTATGGTTTCCATTTATTTAGCCAGTGTGAATAAATTCTTTACTTTATTTCCTTTTTCATATTTCCCAGTTGTGTGATGTATCAAACTGTTTCAAGAAATGCGGAATTAGTTTCATTGAAGACACTCTGCAGGAGGAGAATGGCAGTGTGCAAGCTCTAAAAATTGATCAAGGAACTGTAAGTAGAATGATTTCAAATTAGTAAGTTTGTAACTTAAATATATGGCATCATTAACTCATAACATTCACATCAAGAAACTAAATGAAAGCACAATAAGCAATAAATTGAAATTCCTTATGATATCCTGAGTTTTAAATAATTCTAAAAACTTTTTCCATTATTCTTGTTGGAACCCATGTGTAACTTTCACAAAGTCCTACCTCTATGACCCTGCATAGAAAAGAAGAAAATATTGCTAAACTCCACTCAAGATTGAACACCATAGTAATTCTTTTCACTTGTCTCCAGCCAATCCAAACACAAAACAAAATTTAATGCAATGCAAACCAAGGGGGGTCTTGTGCCATCCCTCAATAAAAAAGCAATTATAATAGTTTTTTACAATAATATGAGGTACAACATTAACCAATTTCTTAAGATTTATTTTTTTCTTTCCTGATCTCTCTCGGAGTTTTTTGTAAATATGACTATTTATTGTAAGTACTAAAAAAAAAATTCTAGTTTTAGATGTTAGATTATTACAATGCTGTAACAAAATATAACAATGCTGAACCATTGTAATAACTGGAGAATTTATTTTTATTATTATCTATATTGAATAATATTTATTTGGAAATTATGTAAGCATAACAATTAGCCTTTTTTTATTATTCAAAGACAGCCAAGGGCAAGAAAAATCAAATACTCTATTTTTATTCCTTCCTGCTGGATCACATTACTATACTATGTGCTACTAGATTGAGAAGGGAGATAACTGTCATCACTGTTGGTTCTTTCTCAAAATGATGTGAACTCCCCCAATAGTTTTTTTAAATACTGTCACTAAATGGTTGGTGTTTTGCTACAGAACTCACTGAAAAGACATATAAACAACTGTCACTAAAGCACAGTATTTTCTAGTTTCTAGTCTAACATTATAGTTGAGCAGTTATAATCACCAACCCTTGTGCTTTTTATTAACTAACAACTAAAAGAAAGAACTAAATTAAATAATTCTTTATTTCAGAAATATTTAACCAACAAAGATGTTGTCCATTTGGAAGATGCAGCAAGAAATTTAAATCCAACTATAAGAACAGTAAGTTATAATTTTTGAAAGTCTGTACTTTCTAGTCATAATGTTAGCATATAATGCTCTTACTACTTGTAAACCTTTTACTACATTAAAAAAAAAATTAAAACTTTTTAACAGTATATTTTCTGTAGCATATCCTGAAATTATTTTGAAAGAAACTATTTTATGCTCAAACCTGGACTCTTATTCCAATAGGAAAATAAACATTATCACAAATTTCTTGGAGAACATCATATATTAATGATTTTAAAATATCTATATATTTATTCAGTCACACTTTAACAATAAATTGAAATGTATTTATTTGATTATTATAATATACAGTAGTACATATATAGTTTCTAGGCAAATTTAAAAGCATTGACAGGTATATTTTGAAAACATGAATGAATTACTTTTTGGAATATTTTTTTTTCCATATACTGAACAAGCAGGTTGGATTTCATAGGCTAAAACTATATCAGTAGGAATTAAAATAAAACATTTAAACATAAGAGATATTTATAAAGTGCTTCAGAATATTCATAACTTTAAAATTAAATGTAACTCATTTTAAAATAAAATATCAAAAATATGGAAATATGATTTAAGAAAAATATTCATGAATGAAATTGAACAAATTACTTTATATTATTAGTAAATGCAGTATGTTTCAAGCATAAATTTGATGACAATTGAAGTGAAATTATTCAGTATTTATTTACACACTTTTTAAGTATAAGTACATTGGCATATCTTGGTGAAAATGGTCAATTTAAATTTAATAATTTATCATGAAAAACTCCATCTTGTAAATGGTTTTTTTGTTTTTTAGATATATGTGGTGTAAAATTTTTTGAAGGAGCCAGAATTAAACAGCTCCTGAATCAGAAAACCTCATTCTTTCTGCTTGGGTCTATTTGTGGGGGAATTTTATTTTTTTATTTTCAGTTAATTATACAGCTCTGTAATTATTGTTGAGGAAAGAACAACTTGATATATAAGGATTATATAATAAGCAGAATTCTCTATCATGGAATGATATATGGCACATAGTGCCATAGTGGACTTAAGCTCAGAAACTTGCTAAAGTGGAGAAAAACTGATGAGCATAAGTGCTTAGCTGTGTAGTAACAACCAAAACACAGGCCACATACTAGCATGATGCAGAGTGGTTCTGGTAAAAAGAACCTGCACTTGGAGGCACAATCAGGTCTTGAGGAAACTGGTAGCAGTTGTGGATAATGTGAGATTTAATGCAAAAAGAAGAAAACAGCTGCCTTACAGTCAGTGTTCTTTCTTAGGGAAGGCCAGTCCAGCAGCTGGATACATACTGGAAGTCTTTCAGTCTGTTTGCAAAACTATGCCAATGATGGGGACATGGCTGTTGACTTGGAAGGGATGTGTGAATACCCAGAGCTAATAGCTAGGACTAGGTTGATACCAGAATCAGTATTGATATTAGAGAAAAGCAAGGCAATTATTGCAGTTGAATTTACTGTTTCATACAAGAGTAGAAAGTGCATCAGCCATGAGTGTAAGTTGGCAAAACAAAGAACTAATGAAGCAGCTTTACTAACAAGAATTTAAACTAAGGTTGTTTGCTGTTGAAGTCAGGTTTGCAGTTTAGTAGGTGCATCAACATACAATTTTCTCAAGCTACAAAATTGACCTCAATAGCTGGAGGGTAAGTTGCCAGTCAGGCATAAGTGAGAGTGACTAAAGACTAGGTTAAGTTCTCCCCCAAAATTACCAAATGAGACATCACCAAGAAAGACCACATGCCAGCAAGGGAACACTCAGACAGATTCAAGAATGTAAGGAAGTTAAGAGCCAAAACACTTGCTTGAAGACAGGAGGTTCTTTATCTGAAGACCACTTGCTGGTTTGCTCTTCATAAGTTTATTATCCTACCTTTATACATAAAATCACGGAATAGAGAAGCCATAAAGAATGATTTTTAAAAAAAAAAATTTTTTTATCAGATATTGTTTTAAACTTTTTTTTAAAAATTGAATATATTTAGTAATATATAAAGTAATTTGCCTCAGAGAAACTTAAAAAAAAATTTTAATATACTATACAATTATGCTGTATTTTTACTTGGTAGATTTTCTTTAACTGTAGTTTCATATAATTTTACACTATATTCTTGAATCTCCATAGTTTACTTAAAATACTTTCAAAACAATATTTCTCTTGCCTTCAGAGCCATTCAGTTTTACTGGATCTTCTTGGCACATTCATACGTTCATTTGGCTGCCATACCTTTAGTCTTCCTTCACTATTAAACCGTACAGAAGCAGGGTTATGAGATAACATTGGGATACTTTGCTTCTGCAGAATGTATTCTGGTACTACAGTGTGCCTTCTATTCTGTCTGCTTCTGTGGCTAGGCAGACTGGATGTTTTTGGAATGTATGGATAACATTTTTCATATTGTCTGTTTCCTTGTAAACAAAGAGAACCTGTTCGATTCCTGCTTTCTTGTTTACTGTATGGATAACCGTAAAACCTGATATTATGATCATGGTGCATATACTTGTCATCATATAAATCAGATATACTTGATGGATTTGGATTTATCATAACATTTTTGCCTTTTCTTCCAGCAAAACCATTGCTTATTAATATCTTCTGATGTGGTTGGTACTGAGGCCATTTATAGTTTTCTTGGTAGTTTTGATAAATGTCATCTGTCAAGGTCTGGCTATGGCTATACTCTCTTGGTTGTCTATTCACAAAACTTTCATTCTCTTGTGAGGATTCTGATTGTAAACTTTCAGAAGCTACTCTAATTCTATCAGTTCTCCATCTGTTGACTGGTTTACCATCCTTTTTATCTTTTCCTTGATCAAGGTGCTTTTGTTTCCAGTGATGTCGTGAGCAGTAAGCAATCCCAAAAACTATGCCAATGATCAGCACAATCCCACACACACTACACAGTATCACAATGTACAAAATATGGTTTAAACATTCAAAATCTGACACATGAAATTCTGTCACTTGTTCTCCATATCTTTTATTAGGGCTTTGACAAGTATATCCAGACTGAAACTTATTTGTTACCTTAATCTCAGTAGTACATAACCATTTCTGAAAAGGTAGCAAATCACATTCACAAGCAAATGGGTTATTGGATAAATCTACCTCTTGCAAGTTTGTGAGTCCATTGAAAATTGTCGGAGAAATATTTTTGAGTTTATTTCTAGACAGTGATAACTTTTGTAGCTGTTTGCATTCTTGAATAAATGTTCTATTAATATGGACAAGATTGCTGGATGAGATATCCAATATTTGTAAAGAATGTAGAGGTCTGAAGATTTCCCTGAAGTCTGTATTGTTGCTATACTGGTTTTCTCCAATCAGTAGCTTGCTTACATTCACCATGTGTTTGAAAGTATCTGGTAGGATCTTTTTAATTTCATTGTGTTGCAAATCCAAAACTTTTAAATTGCTCATGGCATAGAATGCTTGCGTATTAACTGATTGTATTTTGTTGTGAGACAGGTAAACATAAACTGCTTTTTCCCAACCATAGTAGCCAAGTGTCTTTAATTTGTTTTTGGAAAGGTCGATAACTTCAGGTGTCCGTCCTTTAAATGCACGGCTGTCAACGGTTGATATTTGATTGTTGCTAAAGTTTGCCAACTGTAACTTTTTCATTCCAGAGAATTGAAAAGCTGATAGAACAGCAATCTGATTGTAACTAACATCTACTGATTTTAATGATTTTACCCCAGCAGGAATAGTTATCTTCTTTATTTTGTTACCTTTAACATTTAATATCTTGAGACTTTCCAAGTTTTTTGGTAGCTGAAGTTCTTTCAGGTTATTGTAGCTTACATCCAGTTCTTTTATATCCTTTATGTGTGACAAAGTGTCAGTAGAAAGTTTAGTAAGGTCATTATGATTTGCAACAAGAACCACTAATTTATTCACCTGCTGTGTAAATGCTGTTTCAAGTTTAGAAATCATATTATTTGACACATCAAGATATTCAAGATTCACCAACTTCTGGATTTCGACAACTGAAGTCATTCTGTTCTTGCTGACGTGAAACATCTTCAAACTTGACAGATACTGGAATGCATTTTTGGGCAAGGATGATATCTTGTTCTCGGACAAATTTAATTCAATGAGAGACAAGTGAGAAAGGTTTGAAAGGATTAACATTATATCTGAATAGCCATTGTTAGACAAATCTAATATTTTCAGATTGCTTTCCTGTAATAGGCCTAAAGCATTTGTCAAGTTTGGATGCCTTATTTTGTTGCCTGATAGGGATAAGCATTTTAGACCCGGAATGTAAGAAAAAACATCTACATCAAATCCTTTTACGTTGCAATTTGATAAATTTACATACCTGCTTATTTCTTGATTCCAGCTTTTTGCTATTAAAAAGGTATTATTGGATAGATATTGAAAATTGTTCCAAGACAGGTCGAGTACCTCAAGTTTTTCCAGCTCCTGAAATCTCAGGCCAAGATTTGGTACTGTTATCTGATTGTAGCTTATGTTAAATACTCTGAGGTTCTTCAGGAACTTGATGCAGATATCAGGAATCACCTTGAACTTGTTTTGGCTGAGGTCAAGGAGTTGCAGGTGTGTCAAATCCTTAAAAAAATTGTTGGGTATTTTTGTCAGATAGTTTTGTTTTAAATTTAAAACTTTGAGGTTAGCCAGTCCATTTAGCACATTCTCATCAACTTCAAAAATTCCATTTTGAGAAAGGTCAAGTACTTCCAAGGTTGGCATGTTTATAAATGTTTTGTTTAATTTTGGTCCAAGAAAATTATTACTGAGATACAGTTCACGTATTTGTTCAAAAAAACTTGTGATGTTCAAAGGCATTTTCATGCAGTGAAGTACTGTTTCATTTTGGCTGCATTTGCACCTATCTGGACAGCTGTTGACAGCACAGATTAAGAACAGAAATTTTAAAAAAAAAGTCCATCTTTGACTGGAATGCAGCAAAGCAGTATGTGACATTAAAAGACTCATTTTGATTTTTTAATGCAGTGTATACAGATAATAGTAAATTCCATAAGCCTTTGTCTTTTCAAAATTATTGATCATCGATTCCACATTTTGAAGTATACTTATTAGAGCCACGTTTCCAGAAATGTTGTCAGTTTAGCTTTGTTTTTTTTTAGACAATCAGTTTATGATGAATTAACTGCTGAGGTGAATATAATCCATTATAAAAAATGACTGGAATTCCATTAATATGAAAAACTGATTACAAATAATAACAACAATTTGTTTTCTTAAATAGCATTGATAAATCATTAAGAGAAAGAAATGTTTTGGAAAAATTTTCAGAACATATTGCATATTATATAAGCATTTATAAATCTGATAATGGTCTTACTATTATTTTTAATATCAAAGTGTCAATAAGTAAATATTCCAATTATTTCCAGAGAAACTGATATATCCAAAGATTATTCAGCTTTCACTTTTACTGTACCAATATCTCAAAGAATCAGAAGTAAAACTTACTTTTGTTTCAATATTTTCATTGTTGTATTTTAAAATTCATCCTTCTCTTTTGTATGAATTTTTCAACTTTCATATCCACTATTTTTCTGCTAGCAAAAATCCTTTGTATATTTGAACCTGTTTTTTATACTTCCTTTATAGGTTTTGCTTATGTAAGATGGAAGTCCATTTTGTTCTCCAGTAGCAAGAATCTTCTGCCCAGTACTCTTACAATATGAAGAGTAATATTCTTCAGTTTTTATTGTGATGCACTCTGTTTTTTATTTTTTGTTGTTGTCATTTTCCCCACAGGAATATGGCAGTAGTTCACAAAAACCTTTTGATATTTTCCAAGTTGTTCACTGAAATCACAGTATTGTTTCTGATAAACTCTTATTCTTATCCATCTTCTGCTTGCACTTTTCAGTGTTCCATCATGTCAGAACCACCTCAGTATTAATTAATTAATAAATTGAAAAACTTTCTAGTGTCCACATCATGCTGAATATATCTTATAAAGAAATGTTACTTCCAACTTAATAATACAGTTTCTCACATCCAAGTCTTAATAACTAATCCTGTCCCTCTGTTTGCAGGATAATACTTGTCTCTTCTACAGAGTGGGTTGAACTTACCCATTAAATGTTATCTGTCTATATATGAGTGAAACTAAAACCAGGCCTGGCTTATCTAGTTGAGATACCTTTGCTTCTTTTATGCTGATGCATTCCATTTGTTAAGATTCTTTTTTTTTTATTTTCTGTTATTATATTGCAAAATACCAAAGAAGAATTTTATATCACATAACCATGTTGAACTGTTTATTGAAATTTATGTACAGCATAGAGCCTTCCATTACAAGTGGCCATATCAGATTTTTTATTTTTACATTCTGTTCATAAGTCTTAGAAATTAAATTATAAATTTCATATCAGCTTATTAAGATTTAATACCACCATGCCAATATCAAGTATACATTGGATGGATTTAAAGATTATTTTGTTAAATAGTATTAAAGTGAAATCTGTCTGAAAATCAAACAAAACATGGTGTTAAAAGACATTTTATTAATCTGTGAAAAAAATACTCTAACAAAACTTTCTATACTTAAGTATATTTTAAGGGAAAATAAAGAATGAACCATAACTTTATTTTGTTAAAATGAAACATTTAAAGGTGTGTCAGTCTAAAAATGAGCATCACTTAAAAATTTATATATACAGTATCATGTTTGGTTGCATGGATAATGTAAAGTATATTATCACACTTATTAGTACTTTTAACTACCTTTTCTATCAAAAATATAATTTTAATCTCCTTTCTTTAAATTTTTTTTAAAAAATTGAAATAATTCACACTAGTTGATGAGTAAAACAGAAAGTAGTCTCAAAAAGTATTTCAATTAATCTCTTTCTTGCAAGGTTTTTTAAGAGATTATTCCACTGTAAACTTTAAATTTAACGATGAAAATTAATAATTGCAGGTTTTTAAAAGCACAATGTAAAAAAACATTTAACCTAAAAACTAGTCCAGATGGTGGCCAAGACACTTGACCATTACATTATTTTCCCTTTAATCATCAGAATATTCTTGGCAGTTAGCAATAACAAATAGTCCTAATGCCATTTATCCAGTAATGAAATCTTCCCACTTCTAGACTGCTTTGCCGCATCTTTTTTTCTTTTGTGTAAACTTGATAATTATAGGAGTAAATTTAAAAGACAATTCTGGGCTTGCTTCTTTGGAGGACAAGTCCTGTCACTTAAAAGAGTATCATCACAATCACTGGGATGTTTCTTAATAATAGAAAAAAGAAATATTTCCTGTACTTTTTTTCTTTCTGTTAAAATATTTCACTTCACTGAAAAGTGTCTGGTTTAATCAGAAACCTGTAACTCCCGGTTTTGTTGTATGACACTCCATCTTGCCTGCTGATGCCAGGTAGTTATCTGGTCTGTATCTTAATTAACCTGACACATTGTAATGATAAACTAAAATTCTTCTCTGTAGTATGTAGAAACAAGGTGACCTGTAAGATGGGTTGGTAATTGATAATCAGTGGACTTATTTCTTCTTCTCTGCCTCAACCATGTGTCTGGGTTCAGCTTTTTTTTTTTTAAAATCTGTACCAGGAACCCAGGCTCTCGAGGGAATCTTTATCACATCATTTTTCACTCATTAATTAGTCTTACATTCCTGAACCTTAACAGCTTGTCCAAAAGCATTTTCAATAAAAACACTTGTACAGTACAACATCTTTGATATGTTCCAGTCAAAGATATTTTTTAAAAATATGTTCTTGAGTGGTTATTATTAGGGAAAATCCAAAAGAATTTTATCATTTTTTTCTTCTTTGACCTTCATTCCTCACAGATATTTATTATTATTATTGTTGTTGTTGATGTTGTTTATAGTAACTATTGCAATTTGTAATAATCATTTTTAAATACTTTTCTCTGCAGGCTGAAACATTAAGCTGTAATATTTTAAAAACTAATGTTCAAGCAACTTTTTTTGTTTTTTTTTTTAAAACTTAGATCCCAATTAATAATAGATAATTATTTTATCAATTTTTAAACCATTTTAAACCACTTTTATGTCCCAAATGAGATGATTGCTTTTAACATTTGTACAGTTAATAGTAACTTGTTTCTAATGATTTTGATCATTTTTACATTTAATGACTTACTTGGGCAGTATTAGTCATATGTTAATTTTTTTTGTGTTGTTTTTCAAACATTTTCACTCTTGTATTAAGGAAAAGGTATTTTTTTTTCAACAATGAACAAAAACAATGTTTCTTTTTTATTTACAACATTAACTCATTACCTATCTCTCTCAAACCTAATGGAAAGTTGATTTCACTATTAAAGTGTTAATAAAAATGAAGGATGGCACAGTTGACGAGCATCAAAAGCACATTGAGTTTATCACCTTATAGACCAGTTTACACCTGATCTAACATGGCTGTTTTGTAATCCTTAACAGATATTAGCTGACAAAACAAAACCATGAGTTGTCACATTTTTCTTTTTGCCTTCATTATCTGTACTATTTCTTTTATGCTTCTTTACAAGATAGTGCAGAACACTGATCAGTATGGGCTACCATTTATTAATCAACTACTATTTAAAAAATTTTACAATTTATACAGTCTTTTAGCTAAATAACTTCTTGTTTCTTAACAAATTAATACAGTTTTTTTCAGTTTTGTGAAAAAAACCTTCAATTTATAATCAGTATTAGAGACCCATATGAAAAAACATTTAATATAAAATTAGTATTACAAATCATTGTGAAAAAAGTGCTTAATTTATAATTGTTATTTTTTATAGATCATTGTGAAAAAAGTGTTTAATTTATATTTGTTATTTTTATAGATCATTGTGAAAAAGTGTTTAACTTATAATTGTTATTTTTTATAGATCATTGCGAAAAAGTGTTTAACTTATAATTGTTTTTTATAGATCATTGTGAAAGTGTTTAACTTATAATTATTTTTTATAGATCATTGTGAAAAAGTGTTTAACTTATAATTGTTTTTTATAGATCATTGTGAAGTGTTTAATTTATATTTGTTATTTTTATAGATCATTGAAAAAGTGTAATTTATATTTGTTATTTTTAAAGATCATTGTGAAAAAGTGTTTAATTTATAATTGTTATTTTTATAGATCATTGTGAAAAGTGTTTAACTTATAATTGTTTTTATAGATCATTGTGAAAAAAGTGTTTAATTTATAATTGTTATTTTTATAGATCATTGTGAAAAGTGTTTAACTTATAATTGTTTTTATAGATCATTGTGAAGTGTTTAATTTATATTTGTTATTTTTATAGATCATTGAAAAAGTGTAATTTATATTTGTTATTTTTAAAGATCATTGTGAAAAAGTGTTTAATTTATAATTGTTATTTTTATAGATCATTGTGAAAAGTGTTTAACTTATAATTGTTATTTTTATAGATCATTGTGAAAAGTGTTTAACTTATAATTGTTTTTATAGATCATTGTGAAAAAAGTGTTTAATTTATAATTGTTATTTTTTATAGATCATTGTGAAAAAGTGTTTAATTTATAATTGTTATTTTTTATAGATCATTGTGGAGTGTTTATTTTATAATTGTTATTTTTTATAGATCATTGTGAAAAAGTGTTTAATTTATAATTGTTATTTTTATAGATCATTGTGAAAAAGTGTTTAACTTATAATTATTTTTTATAGATCATTGTGAAAAAGTGTTTAACTTATAATTGTTATTTTTATAGATCATTGTGAAAAGTGTTTAATTTATAATTATTATTTTTTATAGATCATTGTGGAAAGAGTGTTTAATTTATAATTGTTATTTTTTATAGATCATTGTGAAAAGAGTGTTTAATTTATAATTGTTATTTTTTATAGATCATTGTGAAAAAGTGTTTAACTTATAATTGTTATTTTTATAGATCATTGTGAAAATTGTTTAATTTATAATTATTATTTTTTATAGATCATTGTGAAAAAAGTGTAATTTATATTTGTTATTTTTATAGATCATTGTGAAAAGTGTTTAATTTATAATTGTTATTTTTTATAGTTCATTGTGAAAAAAGTGTTTAACTTATAATTGTTATTTTTATAGATCATTGTGAAAAGTGTTTAATTTATAATTATTATTTTTTATAGTTCATTGTGAAAAAAGTGTTTAACTTATAATTGTTATTTTTATAGATCATTGTGAAAAAACAATATTCGTAAAGTTTCTGAGTTGTGTAATTCTGAAATTAGGTTGACTTCAGCTTCTCTTATTCTTAGTTAAGCAATTCAAGACTTAATGTATATTAACAAGATACTATAATGTTGAGTACTATTGTGGGAAAAGAAAAGTAACTTATTTTAGTACAATTACTAGAAGTATGTCACCATGTACAATATTTATCTTCCTGATTTTATGTTTTCCCCATCTCCACACATCCCTTTACCTGGATTATGTTTAAAAAAATTACTCCATTTAACTTGGACATAATCTTTAAATTTTTTTTTCTTTTTTAAGGATGTCACTGTGATCAAAATAAAAGATGGCAAGTGGCAATCACCAATAATCAAATATTTAAAAGATGACACAAAACATCAGTTGACAAGGAGTCTCCAGCTTTTACCAGGTGATATATTTCTGCTAGCTGCTGGGAAAAAACAGATACCTGTAAGTAACCAGCTAAATATAAAGATATTTTATGATTGTGATGTACTCTGCCTGCTGTGAATTTTTCCAGAATTTTGAATGATGGGAGTCTGAATTATCAACATTTCAATTTATCTTACATATACTAATCCTGTTGATATCTAGTTTTGGTAAATATATGCAAAATCTTTCACCAAATGTTGTATAAGCAGCATAAGAGACTTCCTGTATGCAATATTAGTGTCTTTCACGTATATAAACTGGAAGATCAGAAGACATTTGCTGAACTACCATACTTTTGAGTTATGATGCTACTTTCAGAAAATTTGGAAAGATCTAGGTGTTGCATAAAAAGTGTTTTTTTCCTTAAGAAAATCCATTCTTAGCAAAGACTGACAGTATGCCTTTTAAACCTCTAGGCTTAAAGTATATTGTTAGTCATTGTTCAATCTTGGTGGATACTTTTAAAATTGTTTTGGAAATTTTTTCTAGATTCTTACCCATGTGGGATCTCTGAAAAACTGGCTTAGACAAAAAAAACATCAAAGTTAAGCATATCTAACAAAAGACAGTAGTAGAGAAAAAAAAAAAATCTTTTGGCATTCATTTCTGTAGTATCTGTTAAGACTATTTACATAATATTTAGAGAGACAATATTAAGTATAGCCTTTTCTGTCAAATGAAGAAAATCTTAAACATTTTAATCCTTTTCAGAATCTGTTGTTAGGAAAGCTTCGTCTAGCTTGTGCTGATTTACTGGAATCAAAAGGTATCTTTTTACACAAATGAAATATGATGTTTACAAGGGCTGCTTCAAAAGTAAAGCCTCCAATTGTTTTGTATTTTTTTGGCAAAACCTGTAATCATATGGTAATGTAATTGTACACATTAACTTTCAATGCCACCACTTCACTGCAAGTTACATAAAGTTCCAACAGATAGCTGCACAGAAATATGCCCAATGTAACTGATACACACATGCACCAACAAGGAGCTATTACTGAATTGTTCAGTAATGAAGGGTTAACACTAATATAGAGTACTATTGTTGCATGATGGTTGTGTATGGGGACTTGTGAGTTTGGTAAGGTGGATGAACCATGTAATGAGTGGGGAATCAATCCTTAATAATAGGCCTTGTAT
This sequence comes from Nautilus pompilius, assembly GCA_018389105.1. Classification (NCBI taxonomy): domain Eukaryota; kingdom Metazoa; phylum Mollusca; class Cephalopoda; order Nautilida; family Nautilidae; genus Nautilus; species Nautilus pompilius. The sequence goes on from JACATO010002225.1 coordinate 118,549, forward strand.
GGGCTAGTTCACTTCTGCCCTGAATGATTTAAACATGCAGAAGGTTGAATTGGTGCTAAATTATCAATTCATTGCCACACATCTACTAAGCAATATTGTTGGAATTGGTCAGCAGGCATTGGAAACCTACAATTACCAGGTATGTGGTAATGTGTAAATCATTTTGGATCAATTTTGCAACATACAAAACCATCAGGTGACAATTTAGTCTCTCTGATGTATATATGGCCATTTTGAACTGTTTTATTTTTGCAGCCATTTGTCAGAGCTTCATGTTACTTGCAGAGTGGCAGTATATTTGAGAGTTAACTGATTTTGAAAAGAAAAATATTTGAGGCATTACTTTTGAAGTGGCCCTCACATATATACTTTAGAATTATTTATGCCAGCAGCATTATGAAGTTGTCCTATCCATTTATATAAGTTATTAGGTGATGACCCAGCAGTTAGACTGCTGGGCTGGAGAGCCTGGGTTTGATCTCCACTTGGGGTGGCCTCAGTTATACATCCCTTGCTCAGCATGGTTTCTTTGTGTTCTTCTCAAGCTGGTTATGTAGGTTTCTTCCCATATGTAAGAATGAAGAACTCTAGTAAGGATTATTGTGTTCCACATGCATTACAGACAGGTTCACCTGTTTGTTGCTGGGTTACAGACCCCTCTATCAAGGCATTGTACGAGGGACTTGCATCTAATGCACAGCATTACAGAACACCATACAGAACATGACATTTTCTGCATGTAGAATTTACATCTTCAAAAAAAAAAATGTTTTAAAATGAATAAGCTTTACAAATGCTAATAGTAAAAAATATTTGTTAAAAGTATTATATGATATAGAATATAAATATTATGCCTGTACTCAATAAATTTTACAGAAGAAAGAGTGCACTCACAGTATATATAATTTTATTTCTTTTTTAAATGCAACAGGAATCACTTTAAGGAATCAAAATATATTCAGTTTTGTGTGGATTGTGGACTTTCCTCTGTTTCTTCCAAAGGAATCTGGTGGTAAGTATTCAGTAGAATGATAGTGTTTTTTTCACTGATAACATTGAAAAGATAGCATCATCTGCAAATTATAATTGCTGTATTTTCTTTTTAACCAATCCTCCACAGTTGTATTTACAAAATTAGTTCAATTTCCAAATTTTTCTAAAGTCACTTTAGGTTCAGAGTAGATTATCAGCAAGTAATACTATCTAAAAACAGAAAATCCAAAAATACCCCAGAGGACTGCAGAAAAAAATATTGATTGAAACAAGGTTTTAAAAATCAGATTAATTGTCAAAAAAAGAATTCAGATATACTCTTTGGGAAGGGAAAAAATATGTATCTTCTAGTCTGAATACAGGTGGCTATTTTATGATCTTATATGTCAGTAAATGTGACAAAAACAGAAATTTAAAAAAAGGATTTAAAATTTGGAAGTACAGTAAAAGCTTTGTTATCTGGCATCCATAGGACCTGAGAGGTGGCAGTTAATCGAGAATTATACTTACCCAGTCAATTGGACTTTATTTTGCTTAAATCTGGAAGTACTCACTTCACCAGCATCTGCTAAAGTTGAAGTTGGTAAACATCGCCAGACTGGGCCAGTTTTATCAGTGTTGTATATTTGACCTGGTGACAAATCATGGCCAACAACTAACTTAGAGAAGAACTCACAATACTTTTTGGCAGCTTTCAGAGTTCTTCTCACCTGATACATCAAGACGTCTTATTCCATGACACCTTAAAACAGGAAGGCCACCCATTGGAAAAGGCCCACAGTTCAGTGAGTCCCATTTGCTTGTAAAAGTCTTTTGCTTTTTCATTGAGCACAGGCCTGGAGATTATTGGGGCACCCTCACAGCGTTTCAGCACAGACCATTTGTATAGAACAGTATCAAGCTCTTCAATCTTAGGTTTACAGAGTACAGCACAGTTCCATGGATTTCTCAGTTTCCAAACTTGCATAAAACCCCATTAACTTATCTTTTTGCTCCTTAATGTTGTAGATGGTAGAGGAGCCAATGCGATTTCTCTCATTAAATTATTCCTATTTTCACCTTTCGAAAGTCTCTTGCATATGTCTATCTTCTGACTTATCGTTAACTAGTCGCTTCCTCTTTCACCTTTACTTGTTGATGGTTTATTTGGTGCCGTGTTGAGTGGGTGCATTGATCGTCAAACAACTTTTACTATAAGCAGACATAATGGCAGTCATGGAGGACAACAGCAGCATCACCAATTACACCTGGTGCTGGATAGCATCTATCTGGATGATGGTTATCAAGATAATGATCTTAATTGTGATATTTTTTGAAATGCTGGTTAATAGAGCTTTCTGGTTAATAAAATTCCAGATAAACACTCTTACTGTATAAGGGTAGAATAAATATAGTATTTTTTGCTTAGATTGGGGTAGGTTTGGTTAGTGAAGGTGGTGGATTCTGGCCTCTTTGTACCTTAAGCAAACTTTAATAAAGCTCAACATGATAAAGTTTTAATAAAACTGCCCATGTTTTTTTCCAGATCAAAAGAAAAGTACTTAAAATAAGAAACAGCTCTTTAGCTGTTACCATAAATTAAAGAAAATTATTGTTGTCATTTTTAAATGGAAGATTAAATTGGATTTTATTTTTGATTCTTAACCTACATAGCTAACTGCTTTGAAATGTCCTTAAAATCTTGATGTGTGGACAGGGGATCACTGATGATGATGATGACTGACTTAACTAGATGCAACTAAACTAATAATTCAGTTGATTTCAAATGCAATTTTTGTAATAATAATATTATATAATACATTATTTTTCCTTAGAAAAAAATTTAATGCCATGGAAATCTTCCTGATTATCCTATTTCCAGATGGTTTAGAATCAGCACATCACCCATTCACTGCCGCAGCTCCTGAAGATGTTAATTTATTATATACAATACCAGAAAAGGTAAGTATAAATTTTCTAATGAACCTTTGATGCATGAAAATCTGTTTGTAGGCCTATCTTATAGTTTTTGCAAATGGTACTATAGTTTAGAAATTTGATGAATCTAGATTAATCTTTATAGTTGGTTGTCATTATATACATTAAACACAGTTATATTATTTTTTATTTCAGGTAAAAAGTCAACATTATGATCTAATCTTAAATGGCAATGAAATAGGAGGTGGCTCCATTAGAATCCATTCTGAAAAAGTCCAGAAATATGTACTAACAGAAATTTTAAAGGTAAGGAGGAAAATTTATTTTCTGGTTATTGATATAAATTGAAAACTTTCTTTAACTGTTGTGCTGCTGCAGGCCCAGTGTTGTGGCTGGGATAACATCATCGAAAATTGTGGTGGGCCCGGCATTGTGGCCCAACTGTAACTGTGGCAGGCCACACATTGTGGCTGGGATAACATCATCGAAAATTGTGGTGGGCCCGGCATTGTGGCCTGCCAAACTTGTTGTAAAATGGCCACTTTGATTCATTAATAGCAATTTTTTATTACATAACTTAACTTGAAAATTACTACTTTTATATCCTATACATTGAGAAAACTTAGCAGCAAAACAGTTAAAGAATAAAATGAACAAGTATAAATAATATTGTTAGTAATAATTATGATCACTGTGAATATTTAATTTAAGGAATTAAGTACAAATAACCCAAAAAATTGATTAAATCTAAATCATACAACTAGGGTCTTAAAGTGAGAATTTTCATCTAAAAGTTTAATCACAATAAATTTATTATGTGCAAAACATTTGAAAACTAATTGCATTCACTGAAAAGTTTATAAATTAAAATATAGTTCTGGTAAATAAAGTTCCAGACAAAACTAACACTACCATAAAGAGCCTCAAACTGTAACTCATCACAATAAAGTTGATTCCTTCCTTTCTTTTGCTACTAGAGATGTCTTTCCAAAGTTGCATCTGTCATCAATTTAGTTTTTGTGGCAGTAACCTTTGGCTTCAGGATTCCAATAATGTAATATTTTAGGAAAATTTTGTCAGTCCTTGCTTGTCTTTTTGATAGCTATTGATTGTTAACACAAGCAATATAATGTTTGTTTATTGTTTTTATTAGTTTTCTGCCCATGCTCATGATATGACCTTCTAACTTCCTGACTTTGCTGCCACTTTTTCTTAATAATTCTATTTTATTAACAACCTGACATACAACTTAAAAACTGGAACTCAACAAAGACATCATTTGTAAAATTTTGTTTGTACTTAAAATTCTTCAAATCTTCCAAATATTCTTTAACTGTTAGCAGCTTTGATGGAAAAAAAGTTTCTTAAGTCTGTAAGCCTATTCCCTAAAATCAAGTTTGAATACCACTATATAAAACTATTTTTCATCATGTCCTAAAATGGTTTATTCATGATGAAGTTGAGAAGTTGGAGATCACTGGTGCAATGGGAAAACAGAGGAAACTGTTATCTTTTAATTTATCCAATAGAGTTTGATCTCAGTATGCTTTATAAACATCAAGGATTAGCAAAACCTTTTGATTGGGTATCCCAAAAGTTACTTTTGTACTTTTAACATAAGTAATGATAATCTTATTGATGTACCTTTTCATAGTTTCGACATTGCACCAATGTGACTCAGAGAAATATACATCTCAGGATGGAGCAAAAGGAACACCTTGTGATATACATCATATTGTCTCTTCCAGGTTTAGGACTTGCGGAGAGAGACATTATATTTCCATTAGCAGTTGCTTCCATTAATATGGTGATTTCCCTTTTATCAAGCCCAATAATGTCAATCTGCTTTGTTCCAATTAGTTCCATAGTCCATTGTGAGGTTGGAATTTTTACATCTAGTTTGATCAAAGTTAATAATGAGTTCTGGTGGCACAGTGTGTGTCTGGACAAGGCATTTTGAAGTTTCAATAAACTTATATAGCAGGATAGTCATCGGTACAGACTGCTTCATCCCATTTCTCTTTGGTTTCGCTTGAACAGCCAATTCCAAGATACATTGGCCAGTTGTACTAAGCAAGTGCAGCCACCTGTAATTTTGTAACATGAATTGCAAACAACATTTGTGTGCTTGTTTCCTGTCTTTTTAACTGCCTCAGTTCTGTATGCCATAAAGAAGATCCAAATAATTTTCATTGAACATGGCAACTCCACTTTTCAGAATAAGTAGAGAACAATGTCTTCATTTAGCCAACCATTTGGGTTTATTCTGATTAAAGCTCCTGCCTGAATCAACAAAGCAAATTGTTCTTATTGCCTTCAAAATAAGAGGCGGGAGGGGGGGGGGGGTTCTGCCATCACACAGCATGACTGTCACTTTGTCTTTTTCATCAAGACAGGTTTCTCCAAGGAGTGGTGTAGTCATGTTGCTCAGCATGTCAAAATAGATAACTCATCATTCTAATGGAGTATTCACAGACTGTTTTCATCTTTTCCTCCTGGTGAGGAGGCAGTTTATGTGCAACAATTGTTTTCTGTCTTGCAAAGACACCTTGGCATTTAATACATTTGTGAAGCCATCTGAACTTGCACAGAAATGTGGCCAACAGAAATAAAAATTTGCTGTGCCTTGAGTTTAATGTTTTCCTGTGATTTTTATGTCACAATCATGACATTTGAAAAATTCTCGATCTATTTCAGCATCTTGCAGTTTTCAACCACCCATAGGTAGCTGGTTTCTTGTTTTGGTGAGGTGCATAATCAGTTTTCCCTCATCAAATTGTAATTACTCTTGAATTCTTTTGATCTCTACACAAAATTTCCCTTGCCACCTCACTAATTTCTATAGATTTTGCATAGTTTATGGAGTCTAGCTGGAACTTGATCCAGTAGCTAGCTGTCTTTGGCATTCTTTAAGTCTTCTACAGACACATTACGCAGTGCTTGCTATGAGAATGAGCAAAGAAAGAATTAGTTGTAATAGAAAGACCTAATATAGTAAAGCACAGCAAATGATGGTCTGGCACAATCTCTACTTGTGTGTCACTTAAATGCAGATCATGTCATGATTAGCAATGCAACAATCACATGCCCAAAAGAGTGCTTTCTAAATTATCACCAAACAAGAAAATATCTCAGGCTACATCTAATTCAAACTGAGATGGCTGATTTTCATTCAGTAACTATGCAGCAATCAGGGATCATGTCTATAAAGCAAATTTCCCAATAGATGATAATCATCCACATGAAATAATCCTAAAGGAAGTGGATGTCAGGTGTGATTATGTATATACTGGACATATAGGTAGGCAGATGACAAATGTGCACTACCACCATGCCAACATCAAGCAGACCCTGAGATATTTCTCTGCTACCCAAGGTCTGCATTATGGGCAGTGTGGCTTGAGTCAATGAAAAACTGCTAAAATATTAACATGGCCCATATCATCATGATCAAGGTGAATGTTACTAGTGTAGCAAAATGACCCTGATGGCCTTCAACAGTAACACCACAAGAATGTATTATTACTCTCATCTACTGAACTCACTGTCAAATGTCATTTCCACTGACTTAGCTACAGAGGGCATGTATCACATAAAAAATCCTTTCCAACAAGAATAAAATGCTTCTAAAGGCCTTTCCAATGAGGCCAGAGTTTAGCAATTCACATCTGGACATATATAGAAGTTTATCCCCCATGCCTTTAGCCCACAATCATGATGGTGGATGTCATGGTATAGGATGCAGTCTGGTATGGTGAAAAGACAAAAGACAGAATTGGTTTGTCAAAGAATCCCCAATTCTGCTGGAAGCATTGCAATTTTATAGACAGATCCTACCAATGTACCAACAAGGCATATTGACATTTAATGCCCATATACTTCAAGAAAATGGCACTACACGCTGTACCTCTTGTGCAACCAATCTGGAGGAATTAAGGGATTCATCATCTTCCCTGTATACCTCAAGAATCCTGATATGAATCCATTCAAGCGCCTATGGGAGCATCTGAATCATTAGCCGGGAGCACCCATCCATGCCCCACTAATATGACTGAATTAACGGAAGCTTTCCCATGAAAATGTACTGCAAAAGTTGGCTTGGTCAAGTATTAACATAAAGAATTTCACTCTACTGCTTGTCTTTTTTTTTTTTCCATTTTCCAAAACAGGCATATTGTAATAAGTTTTCCAAATTATTATGGCTGGGTACTGTACAAAACTCTTTAGTAATAACATCACAATCTTTAATTTTCACTATTGCTTTTTCATATTGGATAGCAGTTTAGACTATGTCAAGTGCCCTGTAAAGAGAGCTGAGGGATTTCAAAACATGGTTGTTGAATATTTAATTTGGAAAAGAAAAGCTATGAATATGAACTCTCATATTGTATATTTGTGTATGCTTTGCTAAAAAAGAACAATGAAAGTTTCATTGTCTTCAGGTTGATCAAATTTGTGGAATATTACCTTTAGAGACTGTATTCAGTAATATTTAAATCTAATTTAAAATCATAGGACTAAATAGTTTACATGAAAGAGTGAGTGAATAATGCTATATTAAATTTAAAATTCTGAAAGTCTTTTATTGCTAAATATATTCAGGACAATTTTTTGTAATTTTTAATTACTGTTTAGTGATTAGTTGAAAATAATAATAATCTGGAACCTTCTAAATAAAAACATCAGTTCCATATTAAAAAAAAAAAACTTCTGGTTTAAAAAATACTGAAAAGTCAGCATTTTTACCTATCCAATGTTCAGAGAGTATGTTAAAAAATGTGCTGTAGTACACATTAATTTAAAATAAAGCTCAAATGAGCTCTATAACTTAGGAAAAGACACCTTGAATTTTTACAGAATGCATCTCATAAGTTAATGTGTTTTTTTTTAAGTTGTTTTTTCTGTTTTTCTAAGATTTTACTTTTAAATAATTGTGCTTATTGCTTTTGTTATTATTCAGGAAGACAGTGCACAGCTACAGCACTTACTGGATGCACTTGGCTCTGGTTGTCCACCACATGGAGGAATTGCTTTAGGTAATTAATTGCACTAAAACCACATAAGGCACCTTATCTGTTGTATTAATAAATCCTGACATCTGTCCACTTAGTAATCTTTAGTCACATATCTCATAATTTCTGAAGTACATAGTGCCGGACAAAAGAGTTGGGACACTTGCTGTGAAATTGATATTTGAGCTCCCTCGTTTTAACAAACTCATTTAAATACCCATCACATTGTATAAAAGCAACACATGCTATATGTTTACATTCTCTGGAAAAAATATTTGAATCGGCAATGTCTGATTTGTACCGCGACAAAAGAGTTGGGACAGTGAGCAAAACCATAAATATTTTTCAACATTCCAAATTACAATCGAAGAAATGCATGGAAATGATCAACTGACTAGTAGTGGGTGGCGTACACGTGATTTTCGATCAATTCTCGACGACAATGGGGCATGGATTCGACCAAACGAAGGCAGTCGTAATTGGTCATTTCCTGCCAGCTTTTCTTGACGGCCTGCCAGAACTGGTCTTGGTTGAGATTCTTATGTTTGACCACCTTCAGCTGCTTCCAGGCATTTTCGATTGGGTTGAGATCTTGCAGTAGGTCTGGGTGGTCGTTCTGCCCCTGATCAACTTGAAAGGGCCTGGTCCCGCCGTGTTCATACACCCCCAGACCATCAACAATCTTCCTCCGGCCTGTACCATCGGTCGAGTGCACTTTATATTGTATTTTTTCGCCATGGTAACGTCGAACATATACTCAGCCAGCACTGTGAATGCACATGATCATCGTTTCGTTGGAAAAGAGAACTCTAGCCCATTGAACTTTGGTCCAGTTTTTGTGCACTTTAGCCCATGCTATGTGGATGTGCCTGTTCTTGTTGCTGATCAATGGCTTTTTCTGGGCGATTCCCCTCACATAGACGACGTTGAATAGTGCGACTGGAGACATTCACTCCAGGGAGGCTCGAATGGCCGTTGATGTCAGGAAATGATTGGCCCTGGATTTGCAACAAATGAGTCGATCCATTTTGTCGTCACATTTTTGTGGTCTTACGATTTGCATTTTTGGTTTCGTGTTTCCGGTCTCCTTGTACTGCTTCAGAATGTGGTTTACAGTGCTTTTCGGGCGATTGACTTGATCAGCTATCTCCTGACAAGACAGATTTTCTTGGTGGTGCTCAACTATAAAGTCTCTGATTTCAGATGACGTTGTCTTGCCAGGCATGGTGCAAAAATGATCTTAAATGGTCTTAGATGTGATTCTATTCATTTGATCCTTTAAAAATGAATATATCAAGGGGAATAAATGTAAGCACAAATTTTGTTCACTGTCCCAACTCTTTTGTCACAGTACAAAGTTGACTATGCTAATTCAAATATTTTTTCCAGACAATAGATGCACATATGACATTCGTTGTTTTTACACATTGTAAAGGCTCGTTTTCTACATCTTATGGACAATAGGATGGCTACTTGTATGCAAATGTAAAAACAAGAGAACTCAAATATCAATTTCACAGCAAGTGTCCCAACTCTTTTGTCCGGCGCTGTAATAAGGTGTATCTACTTTTTTCACTTAACCATTCTATGCAAGATTTTAAAAATAAATGGAAAGTATTTTGTAAAAAAATCTCTAATAATAGTAATGTAAATATAACACAAAAGTCCAGCCAGATTTTTTTAAAATTTAATTTTGTCTATATGAGTATTAAATGCAACAGAGGTGAACCACTAAAAATTAGTTTTAATTTTTAGTTTACTGTCAAATGAGCAAACAATACATGAAAGAATTTTAAAATTACTGAAAGGTCCTCTAAATTTTGTTTATGAATGAGGTTATTTGTTTCAGCACTCATGCATGCAAAGAATATACATATCTTTGATTCGGATAAAGTAGAGACAGGTGTACACAGTTTCAGCTATTCTTTTCAACCTGATTTGAACAGCAAATGAAACAATATCAGTTAATTAGTTTGTTATTTTTATCTATGTCTGGTATAGGAAGAATTATGAATTTTTTAAAACTTATAATAATAATAATAATAAAGATGGATAACTACCATAGAAAAATTATATTCATTAGATAGATCTCCAGCATGTTTTAAGAGTAATTAACTCAACTATAAAACAAAGCCAAAAAAATTTGTACCATAAGTAAATCCTTGGTTCAACCATAGCTTGAATATGCTATGCAGACACACACAGATTTTATAAAATGTATCCAGATTTTAATTAGAAGAAAAATAAATAAAATTATTTGATTAACCCAATTTGTGTTAGACATTTAAAGGTATATTTGATAGAAGTTATCAAAGGATTGGCAGTTAAATTCCTTTGGTTATCCAGTTAAAACTACTAAGAGTGCTAACTATTAACTACTTTGATGACATGGTTTGAAATTAATAATAGAATAGTACATTACTAGTGTTTGTTAACCGGTTTAAAATCAAATTGAAAGGTATTTTTCCTCATTGTAATAACTAAATTATAAAACAAGCATTAACTGACTTTTCTAATATTATACAAGTGGAGTCTTATAATTAGCAACCATTCTTCAAAACAAAATCTTTACAAGTGATGTTTAAAAATACTTTTTGACTTTTTATAGTAACAGCTGTCTCAAAATTAATGTAAGTTATTCCAAAGCTTCTGGCTGCTTCATACTAGAAAACTTGACAACCTCTGCCTTTAATGTGTAAAATATTAGAGACATTTTATTTTTTGTTACTTTTTCATACTTAACCCATACATTGTAATCACAGAAATTCATAGAAAACTCTACACAGCTTATTCAGTATTTCAAACATAACCAGCTAAAGTTCTTGACAAGTGCTGCATAATCAAAAGGTTTAGTTTGACATTTTCTTTGCTGTAATAGTTTTCTGCTTGCATTATTTCAATGAAATTCAAACTGTTTGCTAGTGATGATTATCTAGATTGCAGTGTTATAAGATTCACACAATTTAAAATGAATACAGATGTGATCACAGGAAGCTGTCTGTTATTTGAAAAAAGAAAAAAAATTAAAATTAGTTGTCACTGAAAGTCAGTGTTTAGATTGTACTACTTACTTTTAGTCTGGTGTATTATAATATTCTATAGACAGTAAGGAAGATTTTTAAACTTACATAAAACCTCTTTACCAAGAGGTTTGCATCTAAAGTATTCTAAAAAGTATTTATTCTACTTCAACTAACTGTTTTGTCAAAACATTTCAGGCAGAAACTACAAGAATACCAAAAAAAAAAAAAAAATCCAAACTGAGAATGTTTCTTATCTAATAGTTATAGTTTAACTTCCTGTGATATATTTGTCATTATAACTTTATTGATATCAGTCTGCTTGCTTTTTGTTTTCATTTTCTAGGTCTCGATAGGCTCCTGGCTATAATCAACAATGAACTAAGTATTAGGAATGTTATAGCATTTCCCAAGTCCCTTGATGGGAAGGACCTCATGAGCAAAGCACCAGCACAAATATCTGATATGGAAAAGCAGTACTATCAAATTTATATTAAAAATCCTAAAAGTTGAATTATATATACATTTCACTTATTGTGAAGGAGTTCATAGAAAGTAAATAGCTTTAGATTATAGGACAAAATGAGTATACATCTATTCAAGGACAATCCATCTGGGTACATTTTTGGACAAAAGAGACTCTATATTACAATTGTCTGCACGGCTCAATTATACTGTATTTTCATTGTGATTGTTGTAAAAAAAAAAAAAGAAGAAAAAGTATGTAATCCTTAGTTGCTTTGTGTGTTTTTAAATTTACTATACCAGCTGAGTCTGTCTTTATTCATATTCTGAAATCGCTATACCCAAAACATTAACTCACTGTAGGCTTGAAAATTAGAAATTAAACTGCACACACACGCATACACTTTAAAATCATTTATTCATGAATTAAATTTCTAAATTTAAAAAAAGTGATGTAGACAATGAATTAATCATCTGATTGAAAATCCAATACAATGGCTTTTTATATATCTAGCTTAGTTTTTATCTTAGATTACTTATTTCATGTACTTACAATACAGATTATTCAGGAAATTTATCCAATAATTGACTAATGAAAAAGGTTATCTAGTGTTAACATTAGTTAAAAATTATACATTTTCAAGTACATAATGTAGAAGTAGGTCCAATATTTTATACAACTTATATATATTTCCAAAAATGAATTGGGAGTGCACTACTTTCTTTGACAACATAAAAGTATAAAAAATTGTTCACATAAACCAAAAGTAAATTTACAATTAAGGGATTAAAAAAAAAACATTTGAAAAGTAATCAAAATTTTGTAATATATATTCAAAATAAATTTGTTAGAAAATGTGCTGCATTCTATTAACTAACTCTTTAACTACCAAAATAACATTCTCAATGAAGTCAGATGATAATCAGTTGCTGTGGAATTTGAATACAAGGTCATCTGGTGGAAACAATCACCAATTGCAAAAACTTCAAAAATAGACTGTTGACCCATATTACATGTGAAGCTCTTTATTCAATTTAAAGGATTTTAAACCCAAAAAAAGAGATTTTCCATAAACTGAACCGAATAACTCATAAGTATGCATCAATTACATTTGGAAACTAGTTAATTTTTAAAATCAGATGTAACCTATAGACAATTAGTGAATAAAAATATAAAGAATGATGTTCATGTTTTCAAATCAAAATAATTTCTAAGTAATAATGGAAGCAGCTTTGATTACAAATGCTACATATAAACAGCGTACATAAATCAATAAAGAATGTGAATTATGGGCCTGAAATTGCTTTAACTATTAAGAATTATAGTATCTCTTTAAAAGATACCAATATGAAACAACTATTTTTTTCTAAATTACTTTTTAAAAACGTCATTCTTTCGTTTTGCCTTTACCATGTATCCCTTTATCTTGATAATTCCTCGACATTTGACCAACACTGAATAGCACACCGTCCACTGGGGCTGCCATTTCTCACCGTCTTGTTCTGTGCTGTTTACACTTATCACACTTTGTAAGGTTTTAGCAGGCAAGATATCTGCCAACAACAAAAATAAAATGTATAACAACTTCCATGTATCATTTAACTATCTTGGTGGAATAGTTTTTGGTGATTTAGAAATCTAAAGATGAATGAAGACTAGTTTATGCAAAAATATTTGTTACAGGTAGCATGGAAATAATTGACATGTTAGAAGAACATATTCTTCAACTAATGTAATTTGCTTTCTAATGGTTGGTATGGAATTATGAACATTTCTCAGTTTAGTTTAGAAATCCTCCAGTTTTATTTTCTTATCTGACTTTTTAAATGTCTGTACAGTTTTGAATCACTTAAAAAAAATTTTTTTTTCTTAGAGTTATTGGATTTCAAGAACCTGTTGTATTAATGTTACAACTGCTGATTTTTCTAAATGTCAAAATCATTTTCCATAATTTTCATACTAGAATACGTTTATTCAAAATAAATAGAGGGAGAGCGTAATAACTGCTTTATAATAGAACTTTAAAAGTAATATTTCAGAATTTTTTTAGAATTTCTTAATTTCTCACAAGAAATGTGCTGCTCTTGGCCACATAAATATGCAGTTACTGAATTTAATGTTTAATTTGAAAATCAAACTAATTTTAAATTTTAAAAAAAAACGTTTGTATTCTTTCAATAATATTTTTTAATTCTAATTCATTAGTTTGTGTTTTCAACCAAAAAAAAGAATTTATTTTCAGTTTACTTACCCTTTGGATCATTGTGTGTTAAGAGTTGAATATCAGTCTCCTTTGCAAACTTGATCAGATCTGGTGGCATGACACAGCAACTTTCAAGATTCACCTGGTTAATCTTGGGTTTCATCTGAAAGAGTTATTCAGTTAACACAGTGGTATTGTTTTTAAATTTTAAATACTTGCACAAAATGTCAAAGACAAATTAAATACTTGAATTTTCTTAAAATTTTTCACAGAATTCTCTTTGCAACTGTTGGAAGTTAATTAAAAGTGGTTCTCCATAAACTATTTGCTCCTAATTTCATGCACTAATGTTGTATAATTTTCTTTAAAATCCTCACTAAATTATTCATAATTAGATTTAAAAAAAGAAAAAAAAAAAACAGAACTCTCCTGTTCACAAAATAAATGTACTGCATATAAAATTTATTTACTTTAATTACATAATGTATTTAATAAAGACTTACTTCTGCCCATTCATAGAGCTGCTCAAGAAGTTCACAGTCAAAATCAGACACTCCTGCACTGAGTACTGTCTCCTCTTTACACAATTCCTGTAACACCTCCCAATAAGGTTTGACATGCTCTAGTGTCATCTCTTCATCTTCAAGGTCAGGTACAGCTATTAGAACTGTTTCTATAAAACTTACTCCAAGTTCAGTTTGAACTAAAAAAATTAAAATAAATAAGAGTAACATTTCTGTTTGTTTTAACGCATGTGATACTTTGTTTATGCAGTTTCACTTAGTTCAGAAAAATTCCCATATTCATGACTACACATAAGCAAAATTATCCAGGTTTATCTGACTGATAAATTAAGTGTTAGTCTCATACCATTTGATTTTCAACTATCGAAATATTTTCTAAATCTTAAGCTATTTTAGTTTAATGTATACACATTATAAAGAAAATTTTTTATAAGCTCTGACTTATAATTACATTTAAATATAAAATACTATTCATTATCATGAACAGGTTTACTATACTATATTTATAATAATTAACTATGTTCATAAAAAGAACTCAATGTATATAATATATTGTCACATTTCTTTAGAGTTCTCTCTTCTCAGAGTTACAGGTACAGAAACTAAATGATACATAAATATTAAGAATCAGTGGAACATAAATAATCTTTATCATTTCCCATGAGATGCAAATGTTATCATTGGGGTTTTTTCTGCATTTTGTTTATTTGCTTTTCCACAAACTTTGATAATATATACATATAAAATATTCTCACCATGTTCCACAGCTTCTCTAACAGCTGATGCAGGGTGATCACTGTATAGAAATATCTTTACTGTAACAAATTATTTAAAGAAAAATTTTTAAATTGTAAATATTGAAAATCACTAGTCAAAACAAAAATTACGTTTTGAAAAGTTATCAAATTCAGAGTAAGAAACAAGAAACAAGTTATACTCTATAAACTAAACCTTTTCAAAATGTATGTGATGACTACTGCTGGCTTTTCATTTTTTTTAAATCCAGGTTTATAAACATTCTTTTTATAATACCATACTTGATGTAAAGTATTTTATCTTAATAGTTTATTCTCAATTCCCCAATCAACATTTCAATTATGAGGGTTAATTTTTTTAAAGCAGCATTAAAAAGCTACAATATCATTAATCTCAAATTTAAAAAAAAAATTAATATTTAAAACTCATCATTTAATTATTCTAATGATATAGAGTATGCATAAACAAAATTATTGTACATTCAAAATGGATAAACACTGTCACAATTGCAATAACCCTCTTAAGATTATTAAAGTAAATAGCTAAGGTATAAAGTACACATTCAAGACAATTTATATACTAAAATTTTAACCAAAAAAGTTCTCTCTAGATTTTTGTAATCCGCCATTTTCAAACTGATAACTAACTCAGTAACATGTGTAAATCATATCATAGTCAAATAATCAAAATTAAAAATCAATTTAACTTCTATTTTCTTAGAATTATTGTATGCTTCATGAAAAAAATTTGCAAGAACTTTTTTTAAATTTTAGAATAGTACAGCAATAATTATCTTTTCTACCTGTCAACTTCAAATCATTTCTATCTTCTTCAGGTAAAATTTCTTTGAATTTGGAATGTACACATACCAGATCAGTTATATACTGTAATAAAATATGAAAAAATAAATTAAAAAAAATAAGCACTTCATACAAAAAAAAACATTTCATGTATAAACAATTGTTGTAAACTATAAAAAATAAATAGATAAAGTGTTGCAAAGCACTTCACAATTTGAAAATTATTTTTTTAAAAAATACAACAAAAACACTGCTAAGAAAATACTAGTTTTTTTTTTTTTTTTTTACCCCCCCCCCCCCCGACAAAGGAAAATAATGTGTGCTATTAATTTGATTTTCAAACTGGTTTTACAGTAACACTCAAGATATACCTCTAACAATTAATTTTGAATTATACTACTAAAAAAACAAAATTCTAACATCAAGCTGCACGGTGTAACTCTGTAACTGTAGATAGAAATTTCAAAACATTTAAGGTTTTCAGTGCCTTCAGCTCTTATTTAGAATAGTGTGAATATTTAAAACCTGGAAATATTCTTGTGATTCTATACTGAACTCTAATACCTCAGTATCATTTTATAGTTAATATGAACTCCACACCTACACAACTTATTCAAGGTGTGGACAAACTAAAGAATTATATAATGGCATTAAAATTTTTTTCGGTTTTATGTTTGGTTAATTATTCCTACCAATCTATTTGCTTTGTTCAGAGTTTAAATACAGTTCTTCACATTTATGATTTTCATTAATAACCTCCAGATCCCTTTTGAAAATTGTCTCAATAAAATACATCAAGCAGATTTTTATCAATTTAAATAGAAT
The DNA here is from genome assembly GCA_018389105.1 of Nautilus pompilius. Classification (NCBI taxonomy): domain Eukaryota; kingdom Metazoa; phylum Mollusca; class Cephalopoda; order Nautilida; family Nautilidae; genus Nautilus; species Nautilus pompilius. The sequence continues at coordinate 135,065 of JACATO010002225.1, forward strand.
TTTTTAGTTATGTCATAAAAAATTTTCTTATAATCTTTTACTACAGCTGAGTTTAGAATAATTTCAATTAGATGATATCGTAAAGTGCCTTTAATAAAAGTCTCTAAATCTCTTCAAGTTATTGAAGTTAAATTAACTAGCCTATATGCATTCATGAAGTTCAATACAAAGTTACTTCATCTTAAGTTTCATAGTCTCAATGTTGGCTGTCATCAACAAGATTTACATGTGTTTGCATGTACACAATTAAAAAGAAATTGAACTCAACAAACAAACAGTACAATCAGTCATTTTGATTTGTGTCAATTTCAATTGTGAAAATATTACAAGTGGTTTGAAATTCAGAAACAGAGTTTTCACCTATAAGTTTGCTGCTGCTTTTATTTTTTGGAAATCATTTTTCAAAATTATTTTATTTAGTAAAACATGTAATTTTTGTTTTACCTGGCATGAAACAAATAGTAAATCATTTAAAAAAAAATGAAATAAATAAAGTAGCAGCAGTTTATAGGAACACAAACAAAAAGCATTTACCCACCAAGGTTGTTCATTACATTTTAAAAAAATGTATCTATCCAAATCAAAGTACAGTATTTATCAAAATCTGGTTAATAAATTCTCCCCTGTGTAGCTGTAAGAAATCTAGCATTGTTGAATCATGGTAGAAGAATGACAAGGCAGTTCAGGTCCAATTAGATCACAACCAATTTAGATTATTCTAAGTTGCAACAAAATTACGAGCATGTATGCTACATAAACAAATACAAATTCTTTCCCAAGTTTTGGAAATTCTTCAGTTCAAAACCTGTATTAGGTACTGCTGAAAAATAATCATTTGTAGTAATTTGTACCTGTAACTCAGTCTTGTCTGCAGCGGAGAAAAAAGCTGCAAGTGTTCCTTTACAGCATTCTGCAATCTGTAAACACAAGAAAATGAAAGTAAATTTGGAAAAAATTTCTAGTGTCAGGGTTATAATTTAATACTCCCATTTCGTTGTAGTGCACTTTCCTAACAGTCAGTGTGCCTTTATACAAATTAAAATTTTACAAGTGATGTACCTCGTGTACTTTCTTCTTCTTCCATTATACTTATTTACTTAATTTCTTTCCTTTTATCCCCAGACGTCTAAGTCTTAGTCTCTTCACCAGAAACAACGGGCTGAAATTTATTGTAAATCTTATACAGCTCTTAACCCCAAAAGTTTCCCAATGATGACAATGACAATAAAGGAAATCAGTGTATCGCCCACAAGCTAAACAGGCCACCACACGCCCCACCATTGCCTTCGGCCACCTAACCAGTTAGTATCTAGTAAACTACAGTAGTTAGACTCTATATTTCGTTTGTCTCAAGAATTTAAAAAAAAAAAAAAATATATATATATATATATATATTAAAAGTTCTGGATTGAACGTCCCATTACGCTTTTTTCTAAACAAATTACTTCAAAGTGTTGCTGTCAGTTTCCCCTGTATAGATTCACACTCCAAGGATGTGTGATAGAAAACAGTATTAATTCATTCAAACTCCATTCCCTATCTACTTGTCCTCAAAGTGTGGCGACCAGAATTTCGATTTCTTACCTATTCAAGTGCTTCTAAACCTATGTAGCTACCAACAAACACTGCGACAGAATAATAATAATTATTATTCTTATCTACACAAGACAGGAGTTAGCCAGGTATAAGCAACGGTCATTACGAAGAACTTGTTGGCCCCGACTTATCTTCCACGAGCGCTCGGATTCCCAAAACAAAAAAAACCAAAAATCGACAAATAATTTTTAAATACCTCTTCTCTAGGTGTCTGCGTAGGATTCTTCTTCAATCGGTCCCAGTTTAGGATGTTGCCACTGTGTATAAAAAGCGAAGAAGCTTTTGGAAACATGGGAATATCGTCTGCCATTGAATCGTATTTCCCACTACGTTAATTGAAATCGAGGCTTTGCGTGCGGGAGTTCGTTGTACTTATTTTTTTTCTTTATGATGACTGGTCAAAAAAATAAAAAGATAACGCAGACTTTAATTGACTTGAGAAGTTTTTATTTTATTTTATTTATTTTTATTTATTTTTATTTATTTTTATAAATTTAGTCAATTTTACATTTGCGCTTAAAGCGATTATAAAAACGATATCGGCAGCACAAAACGAACAGAGCTAAAACAAAACCCGGGTAATTCGATATATACATATATTTTTATGTGTCAACCCCAGAGTGGAACCCTGTTGAAAATCTTCCATACAGACTAAATTTACTGTGAGATTATTAAAGTTTCATTTTTGAAAAGGTGCGACACAAATGCACATCTATTTAAATTTTTTAGTGCTTTTGCCTGAATATGGTATTGGTAAATTTTCAGGAGAGCTGGACCACATAACACCACTGGCCATCATATTTCATAGTATTTAGTATTTTTTGGCACCCATAACCTTTTTCATTCAAATCCTTCGAATTTGGAATTTTCGTTGGGTTAATGTCAGATTTCGTGATTTGCAAAATTTCAGAAATTAGGAAATATGAAAGGCCTAAGATACTTAATTCAAACAAGTGTTATCTTCAAATTAATAGGAAAAAAAAATTACTCAATTCTGTTAAATGGTTTAAACTACCAGAGTTTTCAATATTCAATGAGCTTGCCATGTTACCATGGCAACTATACAAATGTAGAGTTGTGAACCTACATATTTTGGGTTGAATATCAAATAAATAATCTAACTTTCTAAGTTGGTTTGGAATGTAAGATCTGTATTTCCCAGATGACCCTTTAATTAAAATATTTTAAGCTATTTCAAATGAGCTAAGAACTGATTTCTGCTCACAGTTGCTATTAGTTGGTATGCTTCAGTTGTTTTGAGGAGACAGAGCCAAATTGCTCATTAATATGATATTTCTAAACTATCCCTATTAATTACCACCAATGGACATTTATATACAGTTCTCTAAGAAAAAAATTTTTTCTAATATGAAGTTGCATGAATGTTTAGCAAATTTACCACTATAATCAACCCCTAGTATTTTTAACTCTTAGATAGCTGAAAGAATTTGTTGCCATCTATATGCTCAAAAATACTTAATTACTCTAAAACGCTCTATCAGCACCCCCTAGAATCTAAAATCAAAACTAGTTAAACATAATAATTTTAATCTTTCTGCATACTCTAAAAGATTGAAATCTGGGAACATTCTAAAGAATCTATACTAGACCTTTTGTGATAATTCAGTATCATTTCTTATAGACGGACTCCACTCCTGCATAATATTTACAAGATTTGAACAAACCAGACTTACATAATGGCATTTAAGTTTCTTTGGTCTTATAGTTTGGTGAATAGCATCTGGTTCATTTTGTTTTGCTAGAAATGTTATCAATCTACATTTGTTTCTGCAGATTTTTAGTTAATAGCTGCAATGCTGTGGATTAATTGTGAGAATGGAAAATAATATTCACCAGAGTATTAAGTGTTTGTAGCTGAATATAATCACAAACAGAATGCCATAAATGAAAGCTCATTCTTTTTTTGTTATTGGTGAAAAATAAAATTCCTTTACTTATTTGCATGCTATCAAATAAGAGAGATCATGGATCTATCGTATAATTTATAGCATGATCTAAAAATTGATCAGTTTTTGCATGGAAAATAACTTTTAGTAAGCTGTTATCAACCTTCTTAGATCACCTGCTTAAAGGAAAGAATTTTAAAAGAAATGAATATTATTTTTAAAAAAAAGTAATACTTATCAGACATTGCCAGCAGGACTGGCTTGAAGGCAAAAATGTCTGGTGCACATCTTCCCCTGAAACCAAATCTTGATCTGTTTTCATTTAATTTCAGTACTTGGCAGCTTCAAGCCATGAACCACAGCCAACAAGATCATCAAGCTTAACAATACCACCAGCCTATCTCAGTACCTTTAGTAACTGTAATCAGCTTATCAGAGTTCATTCCTTTGGTCACATTTTTTTTCAATACAAGGATTTTACTGAAAATAACAAGCCATAATTATAGGAAAATTATTTGGGAAAAACTGTGATTTTATTCACAAAATAGCACCTCATGAAAATGTCAGAAACCCAAAAGAAATAGTTTTTCTATATAATTCCCATTTCTGCTAACATGCTTTTATTATTGGCAAAAGTTCCATTGCAAAAATTTGTTCATCATACATTCCGACTCAACACCCCATGCTCAAGTTTACATCCTCTTTATGAGGATGGTAGATTTCATTTGTAGTGGCTGATGTGGAGTAACAGTGATACTACTGATATTAATGAACCTGTTTGTGAAGTAAAAATTCCATTTGGTTTGAAACAAGGCTGGTGACTTCAGATACAGTTAGTTTTGTTTAACTTGGTAGTCTGAAGCTAGTGTTCAAATAAACCACACAGATTCTATTTTCTGATCAGTTGAACAGATCACCATCAGTACTGTTCAGAAACTAAAAACAATGAAATGGAAGGATGGCAGCTCTACTGAAAACATCTATAAATCAGAGGTAATAAAAATTGTTTAAATTTCATATCTAACACAGTTGAAGAAAATTATCTAAGATGATTGATTTACTTTATACTAATTAATCCATCATTATTGGTTCAAGAATTTCAATAACAGCACAGCTAGAATGTTTTACTTGAAATTAGGTATTAAAGATTAGTTTCTTAATCTTTGGCCATTTAGGAAATAAAGCAATCAGAGTTTATAGAAATGTTAATCTATCTCATCTGGTTTAGTAAATTAGATTAGATTCTACAGGTTTGTGCTTCAGGTAGACTGCGATATTAATTTTACAAAGAAAATATTACCCTAGCATCATGTGTTAAATTTTCAACTGCATCCCAACATAAGAGTGCAGTGAGTGTTTCAAAGATGTAGAGGGTAATTTCATTTCCAGAATCATGCAAATACTTCAGAATACATAGGAATTGTTATCTGGCTCATCTGTTATCTTCCACACATGACTATATCTAGAGCTATGAGCAGACTCGCTTCCACTAGCTACTGTTCATTTTCATGGCTGGAAAGAAGCAAACAGTGTGTTTAGTTCCAGGTTTAGCATCTGACAATTTTTACTTATTCAATGCTGCATTCCATACTGGCAGAATCTGGCTAACTTATAGGTGGTACAGGATATTATGATGGTACTATACAGCATTGTGGCTGTCTGGTCTTCAGCATCAAGTTATTGCAAATTAAAGTAAAAAAATATAGAAAAAGTCTGACCCATCTGAGCCGCCTTCTCCAATGCACAAGAGTTTTTAAATTGTTCAATTTAGTTAAAGCAAAAATATTCTGTAGTAATACTCTGAGAAATTTTTTTTTTTTTTTTAATTACATGGGAAAGGTCCTTTAGGCCGACATGATCCATGCAAGATGAAATGCTTCAAATCACTGTTAAGTATGCAGGTAAAGTTTCCTCTGTTGGAAATGGCAGCTCTAGTTCATCTATGAACTAAGTATTGCTCGTATTTTTTTTGATTTCTACATCAGGATCAAGGCAATGATCAAAATATAATACATTTAATTGCAATGAAGATTCTGATGCAGTTTCAATATTACCATACTTATGAGCAATTTTTTTGAAAGTAGATTCTAATAATTGTTGTTGTTGGAACTTGAATGTGGCACTGGTCTGAATGATCATATTTATCATCACCACCACCTTGTACTTCAACATCCTCATTTGGAATAACTCCAAAAAAATGTATCCAGTTTTTCCACTCCTTTTTTCTTGATTTTGCTACTGTTCTATTTTGAGCATCAGACTGGTATAATTCTTTCATGATCGATGCTAATTCCCTGAAAAAAATCGAATTTGAATGAAGTTTTTTTAATAAAAAAGAACATTCCCAAAAGAAGTTTATACCAATTTGTCATTATATCATAGAGAGAAAGTTTAAAATGTGTTTGACGACATGCAAACAATTGATACAAAAAACCCAGGGATTGCCCAGGTCCATTCAGTTTTACACGGAAACAAAAATGAAAGACTCTTTACTACTATCTCTCATCAATGCAAAAAATACAAAAAAAAAGTTGATGAAATGCAAATTTGAAACAAAATGAAAAATACTTTTAGAAGGGAAGGATAGAAAAATTCTATACTGAGCAGATGCACCATTACTTTTTAAAAACTAGTATGATCAATCAGTTGGTTTGGTTTTCATCTCAGCTAATCTCTTTTAAACCAGATCCAACATCAGTTGTCTGTCCAGAAATGGTGGCTGAGGTGTTAAAATTTACAAAATCAGGCAATCCCACCTAATTTGTAAATGCAAAGTTAAAAATACCAGTGGGATCAGAATCAGTCAGATAAACTTATTGAAGAGAAAGCAGTCTTCTCTCAATTCTAAGTATACCTTGGTGCTCAGAGGACACCTCCCCAGCAAATATGACTTAGAGGCTTGTAGGGGGGGGGGGTTCCCGCTTTAAACTGTAGTTTTTTCTTTCTTTTGAACTGTAAATTTTTTTATGAAACGGAATGAAAAAATTTTTCTAGCTCAACTTATATTTGATATCTTTAACCACCAATATGCTACATTTGTTAAAATTACATCATCTCTAATCTTCTTCAATATCCTACATTTAAATGTGATATCTCTAACCAACATTTTCCTTTTTCAATATCCTACTTTTTAAAATTACTATATCAGTTCAAACTCAAGTAATGTGGAATGCACTCAAAGTAGGACTGGTAATGGATGCAAATCGGTTTAGTTCACATTTTTAGACTTTGTAGAGGGTATTTGAGCTATTTAATCCCTTAATTTTAAAGAATCACTTTTATGCAATTACATAATTTTCATATAAACACATTAATGAATCCAATGTCAACAATAAAAAAATTCTCAAACTGTCATTTTATTAAATCTCTTAGTGAGTTTTAGTATTAAAAGTTGCATATAATCAGATTTCATTCACATTCATGTGATTATAGCTAATAAAGTTCTGATTTTGGAATTTTGGTTACCATAAAATCTTTTTGTCTGCCTAGTAACAAAATAACAATAAACTAAGGGGAAATAACTCTAAAAAATGGAATAATCTTCAGGTCAGCTTGCTGCCACTGTTGGATCTAGAATATCAAGAAATAATATGCAAATTATGTCAGTATAATGGTGCTCCTTCAGTATCTGAATTTTCTTCTTTTTTTATCTACCACTGCTAATAAGCCATAATATAAATTATTTTAAGGTTCAATTCTGTTCTTAGGTAAAAAAATGTTGTTGATCATAAAAAATTCACACAAATTGATTTAACCCAAGTAGCAACAAAAATGTGTCTAAAATAGTTGTCTTCAAACTTGATTCTTCATTTAGTCAATGTTTTGTAGCAGAATACTTTTACAACTTATTTCTCCTGTTTATAAAAAAATGGTAAGACTAATTAATTTATTTAATGTTTAAATATATGCTAATCAACATTACCTGATAACTTCAGTGCTGATAGCTTGAACAACAGCCATTACTTTGTATGTGTTGTGCCAGAAGAGAAGACAAAATCCCACTATTCTTAACCTCATACTGGTATAAACTTTGTTAATTATCTTGAAAATGCACCATGAAATTCTACAAATTTTTGTTTTTTCTTTGGTTGAATTGCAGATGACCTCTCATGTTAAGATTGTTTTGTATTTTCTACAAAAAGCCATCAATTTGAAAGAGCTAATTACTTTTTTATTAGCTGGGTACCAAGAAGTCATGAAATCACATGAGAAAGCTATGGACACCAAAGCAAAGTCTAACAAATGCAGACAAAAACGTTTTACCCACTTAACTCAATGTGTAGTGATTTTACTGGGAAATAATTCTGAAAGACAAAGACTAAATAAATTATTTTTATAGAAGGTGCAATAAATAACCTGCATGCACAAGTTTAATAATTACTGAAGTATTATACTAGTGTTAGGTTAAATGAAATATCAATTTTTAATTATTTCAAACATAAAAAAGTAATTTTTGAAATTATAGGAATACATCTCAAAATCCTAAACTAAAAATTAATAATTTATTTGTATACTTTTTAAATGTATTGTTCTATTTAATTATATTATTAGTTTATAAAACCATTGGCATCTTGAAGAATACTGAAATAATTTTCTATAATGAATATAACAAATCAAAACACTAAACAAACAGATAACAATTTTACTGCAACATTTCCCAACAATATATAGATACTTTACACTGGGTATAACTGTTGTTAATTTTTTTTTTTTTTTTTTAACATTTATGTACAACAATTAATTAACACAACCATATTTTTTTAACAACTGAATATTCCCTTAAAGGTGTCAGAAACAATAAAGCAACAATCAACAAGGACATATTTTGGCAGGAAGGTTAAGGATCACATGATATCAATTTGATAATAGCTAAAATATGCAGGTGAATAAATATTTACAAGAAAGGCAAAATTTATAGACAGCTAGTGCAAGTCTATGTGCATTTTGTGTAAATTTCAAATATACAGTATGAAAAATAAATACCATATTTCTCTTTATATAATGTACACTCATAGATAACTAACTTACAAGATTTCACCCAGTCTTCTATACATGAAAACATATAGCTTCATGCCTGTTCAATGTCTTTTCAAATATAATTTTTGAAAAAAAAAACAAACAAAAAAACATTATATATGGAGAAATATGAAAAATGTACAAATGCTATGTAAGAGAACATCACTTGATTATTATTTATACAGAAATGAGGTACAGATATTTGTTTCAGCTGATAAGTTTTTAAAAAAGAAAAAAGAAAGCATTCCAAAATTATTTAAAAAAAATAAATTGACAATTTATAGTGTTCATTTGGAATGCTAATAGAATAGGCAGATGAAATGTTTTCTTATTTGGTATTTAACATTCTGGATCCAATTCATTTAAGATGTCAATAAAAATGGTACATATATCATTTTACTCTTCAGCAGAAGAGTAGATGCTGTCTGGATTTCTGGTAATCGGAGCAGCAGTTCACCAAATCTGTTGGGTTCATGCGGATAATGAAAATGTATATACTGCTGTAATGCAACTGTATATTGATCTTGTATCCTCTCAACTTCTTTTATAGGCATGGTTTGATCTAAAAAGGAGAGAAAATGCAAATTGTACATACATTAATGAGTAAGAAAGCAGCAGTCTTTCCAATAAAGAAATAAGCATTCTGAAGTGAAACAAACAGAATATTTGAAAAATTTTAGACTTGTAGTTTGTACCAATCTGGAAAAACAACAGAAATTTGTCAAATCTTCTTTTATCAATTAAATATTTCCATGGATAAAATCTATTGCATTAAAATTTTATTTAGTTTGTAAAATTTTGCATATAAAGAGTTCATTATTTGGTAAGCTGCCTTTGTAAGTTCAAATATCTACAGTAAATGGTCAAGGAATGAATTTTATCAATATTTCTGTAGCATCAATGCAAATGCTGTTTGAGTTAGGAAATAAAATATAATATTAAGTTTTAAAACTATCTATGACTCAGTTATTTAATAATGATGGGAATCTTAAATAGAATTTGACCATTTTTAAACAAAATTTATTATTATTATTATGCTATATTTAAAACTGACAGTTTCCACATGCATGTGTTGCTTTTACATTTTCATTAAGTCTTTCGCTGTTATTGTTTTAAGGCTTTTAGCATGCTAGAATGTTTTACAATGATTTTCTAGACAAATTTATATGACACTCACCAAATTCTGAAGACAGAGTTTTAAAAAGATATGCAAATAGTTTAACTTTCATTTCAGCAATGGGAGGAGGAGTATTGAAAATGATTATGGAAACAAAAATAATATGTACAAATAATTAGTTGCAACCGAGATACACATATAATACATATACAATGCATTATTATAGAAAATATACCAAAGAAAATGAATACATTGTACAGTACATCAGTAATTGGCATGTGATCCTTTTTCTTTATATACAGTGGGACCCCTTGTCTTCATGCTACCATACAGGTTATTAATGTATTACTGTGAAATGTTGTTCCAAACATCCTGTAGACTTTCCACAATTTATACAGGTGTCTTGATTGCTGTTTGACTTTGTCAGTAGCCATATAACTCACTAATGCCTCAATGATTTTTATATCAGGACATTGTACAGGCCAATGCATCTTTGTGAATGGTCCATCAGCCTCTTGACATTCCAGATACTTTTTAACCACATTGACTGCATGCTTGGGGATCATTGTCATGTTGGAAGATACGTTCCTACCCAATGAGATGTCTTCTTGAGGGAATGGCTTGATGGGTGAGAACTTTCCTGTACCTGTCAGGAGTCAGTATACTTTTGATTTGATTCAAATCCCTGACACCCCTGACTAATATGGAGCCCCACACATGTATTGATCCACCATCATGTTTCACTATAGCTATTTTACACTGATTGTTATACTAGAATAAACTGCTGTTGATTATTGCCAAACAATTCAAACTTAGATTAATCTGTAAAGAGCACCTTCTTCCAGCTTTGGTCATCCCAGTGTCTTGTTTCTGCTTCCCATTTCAGCTGCTATTTGGCTTCCTCTCCTCATCAAAAGTTCCCAGGAAGTTACACATCCACTGAGACCACTTCACACTAATGAGTATTTTATTGTTCTTGAAGAAACATTAACCTCTTCTTTAACTGCCTATTGTCAACAGTACCAATTTCACATATCCTCCGCAGTCTTGCATACAGCTCCTCTGAAACATAGTCAAGCTGCAATCTGCCATGTTAGCCTTTACTATAAGACTTTAATTTCTATACATTTGTTGTGTGATATTTCCTTCCCAGAAGCCAGAGTTTTCTCCACATTACAATGTTATCACTGCCTATACTTTTATAGTCCTCCTGCAGGTGTGGCGCTTCATGATTGCTTGCACGAGAAGCAATCTGTACTATATCAACATGACTGTTCTTGGAGCATTTCATTTTTACATGCCATGTGATTCTATCTTGTTATTTGCATTTTATACCCAGTTTTCCCTGTTCCCATAAATATTTCCAATAATGTGTATTAATTTTATTTTTATTTTCTTTTATTCATTTGCTATAGCAAAAAAAATTATCCTATCTGTGGAAGCATGAAGTCTATATTTGAGAAAAGATGTTGCAATATCAGAAAGAAATCAGCAAATTGTTTTCAGATTTTTAAAGGAATTTAGGACATACCAAACAGTTAAAAATATTAAATTTACTCAATTTGAATTGTAGGTGCATTATAGGGAATCTGATGGATGTTTTAAAAATAATTCTGGGATTTGGGTGCATGTACAATACAAAAATTCTTGCAATTATGTACAGTTATAAATAATAAAGGTCATAACTATAAATTGGCTAAAGTACCAGTATGGTTTGATATTAGAAAAAAAACTATTTTTGTAATAGAATTATAAATGTATGGAATAAACTCCCAGTGATAGTTGTTGATCATTTTAGTTCAAACCAGTTTAAAAATCAAATTAACGGATCTTCTCCCAAGCCCTTGTGACTTCCTGATAATAACTAAACTAAATCTTGATGATGTAATATCACCAATAGCAGATTATTTCTATTGATACCATTTTAATTATTCTAAGGCAGCATCTAACTGAATTTGAAGATAAAACCATTAAAAGAATAATCTGTTTTGTAAATACCTCTGTTTGATTTTTATAAATATCTGAAAAGCCAATATATCAAAAATATACTGAAAGGTATTTTTAATTAGATGCAGTCATTGCTCAAGACAAAAAAGTACTCACTTTGGTTTAGAAGCAGAATGACTTGTATGCACACATATTCTTCTTTTGTTAAGTTCATCTGCACAAAGGCTGCCATGATATGGGATATTTTGTCTACAATCTCCCCAATCTCTGAGTTTAGTTCATCCATTGTGAAGAATTTCTTGAAGTTTCTATTAAGGTAATGTGAAAGTTTTGACATGTTGCACTGATACAGCTCTTGGAATGATGCAGGCTGGCTACCATTTGACAGGGCCTTGTGGGCAGTGGTGATCAGCAGTAGCAACTCATGCCACTTTTCAATCAGGATCTGTGAGTGGACTTCAAGTGGGATGACATGATAGAATGGCAGCTGCCGAGTCCATTTCACCAGTTTGTTCACAATGGTGTCACCAATCTTAAACAGCATGCATGAGACTATATTATCATTAACCAATTCATCCAGCTTGCATGCATCTGCAATGTCCAGCAGACAGTCACACTGTATGAGCTCACTGATGAGTTCTACATAACTGTGTCTGGTGTTGCATGGTGCCAACTTTGCTGTGCAGTTTGTTGTTGCTGTTGTTGTGCAGCCATTTGGGTTTAAATGTTTGTGGACAACAGCTGATGACATGCTCATTTGAGCTGTGGAAGAGTCTATAGGTATATCCTGCTCATCTTTCATGTTGACTGGTTCTGTTTTGATGTGCATGTTCTGATCAACACTGATATGAGCTACGCGTTGCTTGTAGAATTTTGTTTGTTGTTTCTTCCTCTTGTGCTTCTTGTATTTCACCTAAAATTAAAAAAAAAAAACAATATAAATATTATGTTAATATATTCTTTATTAGTCATGGAGAGTTGGGGAAACTAAAGAAAAGAAATAAAAAAGATATTATTAAGCTCTTGTGTGGTTCTTAACTAGTCATGAGAACCAAAATCTTAAATACGACTTTATCTGTCCCAGTTTGATTTTTAAACCAATCACAAATTTAATAATTTTAAAAAATTATTGAGCAAAAACCATTTTTAGACAAACAAGGCATTAAATCTAAAATAAAAAATGTAGATTAATATTTTAATATAAAAATGTAAAATATGCATGGATTATTTTGAAGTAGATCAATTTTTTAAAAAAATATATCATGCAAAAGAAACAAACAATGACAGATAATTTGGATTATGTACTAAAAATCACATTGTGATCTGAGAAACATTTAAAATTCATCGTGCTACAGAAAAGTTACTTGTATTAATGTTTTCTTTTTGTTGTTATTTTTACAAAAATTTAATTTAGGGATACTGGAGTTTAAAAGACATTTAGACACATACAATAAGGCCAAAGACTCCTTGAAACAAGCACTTCGGTTGAAAAATGGTGCCAAGTAGGTCAGGATAGCTACAAACTTTAATGTTTCACAGTTAGTCATCAGTTGACTGTATGCATACTACCTTCAGACTGATGACATTGATGACAGATCTGGCAGAGATTATCTTCATTGTAGATGCTCATAATGAAGCTGACAGTCAGAGGGGTTTGGCTGTTCAGACAAACCAACAGAAAACAGCTTCATCATGCAAGATTATCCATTTGTTAATCTCCCTTTAAGCAACCATTACTGCAATACTCAAGCAAAATGCCATCATCATTGGCCAAGCAAATAATGCCTTCTGATGAATTGGTTAAATTTTGATTTTTCTGTTAGCAGCTTAAATGCATAGTGGCATTGATTAATTGATTATTCTGGTGTCAAAGATGTTCAGTATAACCATTTTGATGGCAGAAATGTAATAGTGTAACAGAGAGATCATGGCTGGAAAAATGACTAGGATAGTCATTGCTGAAAGATGCCCGACTAGTCAAAGGTACCAGAATGACATTGTGAGACTGATAGTCCTGCACGTCTCTTCAATAGCAACTGGCGCCGGAGTTTGTGTTCCAAGACAACATGAGGCCACACAGAGTGAGTATGTATGTTCCTTAGAGTCAATAATATCACTACAATAAACTAGCCAACCATATCTCCAGATTTTTCATTCACTGAATATCTGAGATACCCTTAGTAAAATTTTAAGGCTCAGAAATCCTCCTCTACAGAACCTATGCAATCTGGGTGTGTCTGAGGAATGAAAATAAATACCATACAAAGTCACCAGACTTCTTTTCAAGCCAACATAAGTGATATGCCAGCTGCATACAGTTCCTGAAGTGGTCACACCCATTAATGACTCTGCTAAGCATCATCTGATTTCTGACTTCATAAGTCATCTCAACAAATTATGGAATTATTCTTCCATTAGCATGTTGTAATGAGATCCATCATGAGTTAATTTGGTTAAGTAATAAATTGTTTTCTGTGCATGTTCTTCTTCACAAACAATATAATGTTAAATTCCAATCTCTAGACTTTTGTGCCAAATATGCATACACACAAAAATAATCCAAATTACTTGTAAAATCATACACGTCTAAATTCAATGTATACTATTAAAGTTTAAATTGGATCAATGTTTGAAATTCCTTGCCAAGTTATTGAAAAACCAAAATTAAAAATTTTCTGAACATTACATATACATAAAAAAATTTTTTTCAGTAACCACTCTTATAATTACAATATAGCTATTTTAAATGCATCTTCTTTTTGTATTTTGTTGTTGCTGCTGTTTTCTCTAAGTAAATACATGCATAAATAATGGTTATTATTCTGTTCTGATCTCCACTTGGCAGAAATCAAACAGACCCTCTGTTTAAGAGATTATGACATGTTTATCAAAAACAAATATACATATCAGCAGCAGACATATAAAATTACCTTAAACAAGACATAAGTTCCACACAGAAAGTGTAAGGACTTCAGATAGGTCCTCTACTGACTTAGTTTAAAAAAAAATTGGAATCTGTCAATTTACCATAAAAAACTTAATCTAAACAAACAGTCGTTTTAAAAGTTATTTATACCCAGCGTTTAGAACTGAATTTCTTGGTGTTTAGAAACTGCATTTCCTTTTTTTTTTTTTTTACTTGAGAACAACCTAGGCTTAGTTAAAAATGCTTCCATTCAGTTTAGTATTGTTAAATGGTCTCTTTTCTATTTGTACTCATTAAACAAAGCTCTGTTCACAGACTGAAAAGCTATAACACTGGCTCATATTATGTGCTCAGTATTAAAAAAAAAAATTACAAAAATCAATATTTACTTTTCGTAATTTCATCAGTTGGGAAATACAAGTTTCATCAAACTTTCTTTAATTGACACCAAACAATGAAGAGCAGAACTAAACAATCATAGCAATTTACATTATGTATTAATTGTTAGAAATACTGCATTTGTTTTCCTGCTCAATTACCCGTTTTTAATAAAAACAAACAGTGCCAATCTTGATCATTAGTGAATAGAGTTTTAGATTAGTTGTTATATTTATAATGGTTGTTGTCCCTGATAACTAAAGATGGCTGTTCACAACTTACATTAAACTCCTGACTGCATGAATTTGTTTATAGTGTAGGAGCTGCTGCCTGCACAGTAACCAGACTTTTAGGTAACAGGCTATGTAACCTGGCGTTAAGAAACATCTAAGAAAACCAGGCAACTTATCACCTGTGGCAGAACTACCATCATAGAAGGTGATCTGCCAGTTGCCTAACAACCAGGTACCTACTTAGTGCTAGGTAAACTAAAAACATTTGGAGTAAAGAAACTTGCCTAAAATTTCACCCTGCCAGGAACTAAACCCAGTTGCTTTGCATGCTGCTCATAATATCAACAAGTGGTGAGAAATAAATTCCATTTTTATATCAAAAAAGTTTGCAGTTCTTAAAGGAGGTTGCAGGGTGACAACATGTCTTCCTAGAGCATCCCAAACATTCTCAATAAAATTTAGTTCAGCTCCTGCTCAGACTGTCAGGCTTCCACCACTGCCACTGTAGTGATGTTTGTGGACTGATTGTATGCTCCACATTCCCTCCTGATAAGTATGTCAGGAGTCACATTGAATACTAAATCTTGACTCATCAGTAAAGAGAACATGGCTCCAGTCATGTAGTGTCCAAGTAGCATGTTCACAGCACCAGTTTATGGTAGTGGTCAACAGAATACACACCATAGGTTGTCTTACAGAGAGCTCTCTTTCATGCAACCTCATATGTACAGCTGACCTGACACAAACCTCTCTGTGGCCACAGAGAGATCAAAAGCAAGTTTGGCAGGTGTTGAAGTTCTGCTTCACCAAGCTAAAAGTGACACATGGTCATCTGCTTGGGTCGTGATCCATGGCCAACCTTAAACTGGTCTTTGGACAATATTTACACGCACTTGAAATTGTCTGTCTCCATAGCCAAGAAACCACATTTCTGTTCACATTTAGCCATTCTACCACCTGGGTTGGGTCTGTGACTGTCTAGCCTCTATCCTAAAAGTAGCTCGCCAACTTAGAGAATCTGCCAAATGAGTACAACTACACATTTGTAATGTTGCACTTCAAAACAAATATCCTAACAGAGCCAAAACTGATATGAAGACAAGCCATATATTTTTCGTATCTTTATACCAATGCTAAGAAAAATTAAATTACATGATTATATATTTTACAATTATCATCCTGAAAAATTGATATATTGAGACAGTGCATAAACTAAAAAAATATTTTCAGCATGCTTTTTATGCCTAATGTTTTGTGTGAACACAAGACAGAAAATAATTGCCATGCAATTATACCTGATTTGACTTTTATCATCATCATAATAACAGTAATTAAAACAATAGTAAAACATTTATTTACCTTATACAAATTATAAACTGCTCCAGAATTTCTGCCTCCTGGCATCCGGTCTTCTCTTACAGCTTAAAAAAAAAAATAAAATACATTGTTTTGAAGCCGATACATTATAGAATATGTGCATTACATAATTTTTGTTTTCAAAGAGCAGAAATTTTAATAAAAAAAAAAGACTTGTGTTTTGGTAAATGTTTTTTTAGCAATATGCTAGTAAATATTTTGGTAAGATAATTTTTCAATGAAACATTTTCCATTGTTTTAAAATTATTATTAAGAAGAAAAAATATAAGAGAAGATTAAGAAAAACGTATTTTTTTAGGTAAAAGCATAAACCGACAAAATAATCTTGAAAGTTTTCCAAAAAAGATTTAAAGCAGGCTGAAAAGTTGACTTATCAATGTTTAGCAAAGAACTTAACAGCTATTTTATATTTAAGGGTACTCTATATAAGACAGACTTTCAGCCACTTCTGTATACTATACTAAGACCCACATAAAATTTTTAAAAAAAAAAAAAGGGGGGGGCTTCAAGCTCTTGTCAAAACTTCAAAACCAAAAATATTTTAATTCCATGTTTATAGCCAGTTCAGTAAATAGTTAAACAGAAACAAAAAAAACAAAAGGTTTTATTTCACTTTAAATTTTCCCAGACTTAACACTTTTTTTCCTTCTTTCACCATTTTTAACCAATCTTCAAATAAGTTAGAAAAATATTAATAAAAATATATCGTTTAAAATATGCATAGTTTTTCATTATTTTTTAATGTTTTACTTCTAAATTTAGTCAGGCTCTTTTTTATAAAAACTGTTCATTGCATGTAGATAAAGTTCATACAAAATCTTGACAACTTTCTGAATATCCCAAAATAACAAACTGTATATGTATTGATTAGTCAAAGCAACATTCCTTTGCATAAATTGCTAATAGAAGCAAATGGAAGATAAAAGTTTATACATTAATCTATGCAGTCTCAAAGTACTCATTCATAGCTGATTGAAAATGTTACATACAGCCTCAAGAGTAGTGGATGACATCATTTACATGTTTTATGACTACCACTGTTATGTGACAGCATTCAACATATTAAAAATAGAACTACATAAAGAAGAAACATTGTAGCCTGACTGTTTTCATTGATTTATTTATTTATGCCAATCTGTTGAAGATATTTTCATCTTTAATAACTGGTCAGGGTTAATCCTTCCCCCATTTTAGCTAATTCCATGCTCAAAACTAAGCTATAGTCAGGTCAGCCTTGTTTTGTTGTTTTAACATATGGCTAGCTAGCAACATGCATACAACTAATGCAATCCAATGATGTAAAGCAGATTGTTTCATGCTTCTGGTGGAAACAAAAGCAAGCAAATAGAATAATCGTAACAGCAACCTTAGTTGTACATGGTTCAATTGCATGCTAGTGTATCAGTAACTTTTCTTACCAGCCAACACCATTCCCATCTGCAGACACTTTTTGAACCGACAGTATTGACACCTGTTTCTCTGCATTTTGTTGATTTCACAGTCTCCATTGGCAACACAGTTGTATACCCGTTTATTCTGAACAGTCCGTTTGAAAAATCCTTTACATCTGCATCAAAGAAAAATAAAACAAAAGTGGGAGATTGGGGACAGTTTTTATAGCATATAATTTCAATTATAGCTCATCTCTACATTTAATGAGAAATTAATGGTGCTGTAACTTAAATCTGTAGCAACAACTAACCCTGGTAATCATCTCTATGTATCACAAAACTACACTTTTTTAATTTACTTAGTAACTAAAAGATCCTAAAAGATAAATATATTTTTAAAATGTATGTAGTTTTTTAAAAATATTCTCTAACACAATAATCAAAATTGTATATGGTTTTATTTTCTGTATTTTTAAATTAACTGAATATATCCTTGTTTTTTTTTTTTTTTTACAAAATGACAAATAAATTCATATTATGACAAATCAACCAAATTCAGAAGTGACTTCTATCATGCATTTTCAATGGTTTTTGTCAGCCTCATCTTCTGAGCCTTTTTGTATTGTACATATGCTATTATGTAAAGTGTCAGATACTTTGATAAATGATTATTTATAAAGTATAGTATAAACAGTATATATTAAAATGCACTTATTTTTAGAAATTAGTATTAATTCTTTTATTAGTGGCCTCACATTTTTACTCATGCATTGCTAAATAAATTGAATAATCTCACAGTAAGTTTATGAATTAAAGACCACCTTCTTCAGTGACTTGGCAGATAAACCTCCTCTTGTCACCAGTTAAATCTTATAAAATAATTCTTATATGAAAAAGAGCCAACTAATGAAAACAATGCTACTCCACCTTAAGGTAATCCCATAACAAGTTGACTGATTAAGCCTTCTAATTTCTTCTATTAAAAAATAAATATAAAAATAGAAAGATACATAACAAATACTTTTCTTCACCTCTCAACTTTCTCTTGTAATCCTTTTTGTTCTTAAAACAATACATTTTAATGTTAAAGTAAGTTTTTATCATAAAAAGTTTAATCACAGAGAACCAACTTCTTTTACAGAGATGGTTTGTAAAGAAGACCACCATAATAAAGTTGAGCTAGTGTATTTATCACATCAAGGTTCTAGGATAACAGTAGAATGACCATTTTACTTTGTACTCAAAGCACACCATCTGATTCGTGAGTAGTTTAACATGCTTAAATACACACATTTGTCCCTTTAAGCACTTTTAAATTTGAATGCATACCACAACAATTTATTTACATTCTGCACAAAGGCCAGAAAAGAGACCACAGCTTGAGAGGAAACATTTCTTCTATTAAAATACCTTGCACTAAGGTTATTTTCAGAAGTTAGTTTCTATGGAGTTTTGCATATACACTAGCTAGCCACTTTATTAGGATCTTGTACCCTTTTAGAGTTGGACCTAACTTGAGCTGCAAATGCAAATTAGCTGACCACATGTTGCAAGAAGTGATTCTGCATACATGACTATATATAACTTGGACAGATATATTTGTAGTCAGTCTAACAGATATTGGTAAAGGCAAAGACATTATAATGTTTGAAAGAATCATGATAGTTGGTGTACGTCTGGCAGGTGCAGCAGTGGCCAAGCCAAGTAGACTGCTCCAAGACATCATTCATTAAAGTTTATCAGCAATGGCAAGGAAAATTGTAACTACAAACATGTAGTGACAAAAAGAGAAGGAAGGTGGTTAGACAGGATAGCATAAAGTCTAATTGCCATCAAACAAATCAAGTGACAAAGACATTCAATGCAGGAAAATTTACACCCATCTCAAGCCATACCTTTTGAAAAATGTTGCAATGAACGGGCTGACAGTAGGAGGCTATTGCGTAAACAACTAATCATCAAAGTTAACATCATGAAGAAAAGGCACCTGTGTGGCATAAGGAGCACAGAAAAGTAGGACTTGCATTACGTGATGTGGTTTGACAACTCATGCCTCATCCTTTTTTGCACAGATGGGAATAGATAGATTGGGAAAAAGTAACACTATTCACTCAAACTCTAGTGTATGTTTCCAATTATCCAGCCCTCTGGTAATGGGGTCATGATTTTGGGTATGTTTTATGGGCATACACTGGGCCTCTTGGTCCCTTTAGAAGGCAGAATGAATGCCAAACGTTATCTCAGCATCATTTCTGATCAAGTGTATTCAATGATGTTTCATGCATACCCTGATGAAGAAGGCTATTTCCAAGATGACAATGTTCCCATATACTGTGCTCACATTGTGTATTCATAGTTTGAAAAACACGAAGATGATTTCAGGCATCTCCCATGGCATGCATAATCCCTGGATCTCAATCCAATTAGGCATCTGTGAGATGAACTTGAAAGGCACATTCATCATCATGACTCACTGCCTATCTTGCTCCATACACTGTATACAATATCAATGAACTTGTTATTAAGTATAGGTTCTAAGAAAGTGGCCAGTCAGTGTACATACAATACACTTTACAGTAACAAGCTGCCTGTTGTGGAAAATTAGGTTTATCCTACAATACATTGTTTAAATATTTATAAAATATGCCATAAAGCATTTGTTATTCTTACTGAACCATACACCACCAATAATTCTCATCAAGTTGGCCAATATTCTAAACTAACATAGATTCTTTTGCCTTAGATAGATATTATGATCAATAAAAACCCCTACAGGGAATCTACTTTTACAATGACATGATATTCTCCACTGGCTTCATCTGTATCAGTAATACCATTCAGCACTCTACATAAGCTAAAGAAAGTATGGCTATATCTCAGCTATTTATTTTGCTGCTTACTACTACAGTATTCTTAAAATTCAAAATTATTGTTACTTTCTTTTTTTTTTAGTCAATTTAGATTTCATCTCATATTTTGACAAATCAAATAAAAATTTACTTACCCCTCACATGTGATAATGCCATAGTGGAGTCCAGTTGCTCTATCATTACAAATAGCACATATCATTGGTTCTTCATTGTCTGTGTCATCATCCACATCCCTTGTTTCAATGTCAGATCCATGATGGCAGGTATGATATTCTACTAGGTTAGCTTCAGAGATGCAGTCATTGCTTGAAGAGAACCTGCTGCCAATGCAATATTCACTGTTATTAGATATCCTGTTAGAACTTGGCCTATTATTCATCCTGTAATTTTTCTCTTGGCCTTTGTGAGGCAATGGTTCTGGATATTTACAGTTCTTGCAAGATCCACTGGCTAGCTGCAGCACAGACTGTGAAGCAGAATAGGTTGACATCTGAGGCCTGTTTACAGTGAAATTGATAACAGGTACAGTGTTCAGGTTCGCATTCATCATAGATTCTTTTGGAAATGCTGTGACCAGCGCTGGTAATGTAGTCATTGCAGGTGTTGAGGTCATGATGTCAGGCATAGTTGTCATCACTGGAATCATATTGACAGCAGGTATATTTTCAATTGCATTAACACCACCAACTATTTGTGGATGCCATGCCATTAAACCAGGTGGAAAACCAACATATGCTATACCAAATGGCACATTCATCTGTCCGTTTTCATCACCTTCAACTTTAATCTTCATTGAAAATTCTTCAAACTTCTGTTTTTCTTCATATCCAACACCCATTTCATTTGGCAAGGTGGTCTTCTTTGTTTCAGAGCTGCAATCATTTCCCTTAGATGAAGAAATGAGACTGTCCATACTAACATCACTGAGTCTATCACAGTCTGAAACATACCCTGATGAAGTGCTCTCACTTCCTATACTTTTTCGACTGCCATTACTTATACAAGATTCTGTGTCACTGCTAACTAGGTCCAGTATACGCCGACGTTTTAGCTTAAGATCTCTGAACAGACTGATGCCAGAGTCTTCAAGTTGATGTGATGGCCGTTTAAATGTTGACATTTGGTTTTCCATCTGAAAACACAAGTAAATATTTCATTGTACAACTGTTTCAGTTTTTTCAATTATTAAGTGTTTTCTTATTTTTCTGAATTAAAGACATGAATGGCATATTTAACTGTTTTCTCAAAAACAAGATGGCATCTAGTTCCTGGGTAAGCAAAATGTTTAAAAATCTTCTTAAGACTGTTACTATTTATACTTGCCTAACATTCAAATGGCAGCCAATTAGAGTTCTTTTTAATCAAAACTCTTACTAAATGAATATTGGATAATTTCGAAGAGTTGCTCACTCAAAAAATTTCAATGTTTTATGATTTATTTATTTTTTTAATGAAGGCTTAAAGCCAGGAAAGATTTTTGGTTTTATTCAGTATTTATTAACAAAAATGATTTAAAAATTAAAATAAAAATTTATAACAAAAAGAGAGTTAAAACTGCAAAGTCTTTTGTTTTTTTGTTAATAACTTGACCAGTAACCTTTGTTTTTAATGACTGCTTACATTCTACCTGGCATTGTTTCAACTAAAGTCTTGTAAAATGGAACATTTTGCCAATTTTTTTCTATTCTTAAAATAACTTTTTGCAATATATTGCCCCATTACTGCCCATAAGTTCTCACTTAGATTTAAATCAAGAGAAGTCTTAGACCAGTCTTAAATCCAATGAATTTTACTATTCATGAACCAAGAAAAGACTTTTTTACTGTCTGATGGTGCCCTTAATATTGTAAAAACTAAATGCTACCATCAAGATATTTCTTAATAGATTCTATGAAATCTGTTTTTTTGGGTTGGTAAAATACAACTTGATGATTTAAATCTTTGACTATTAGCAAAAATATTAAGTAAACTTTCATCTGAAAAATATCACTTTGTAAGACTGAAAGTCCTTTTTATCTGGGGTGAGAGATTTGAAACCCACTGTTATCAAATATTTTCTAACAACTTTATCCATTATCTTCTTGGCAATCCTTTCTTTCAATTCTCTAGTTAATGTACCACTAGAGGCAAACCTATCCTTTTCTTGAAGCTTTGACAATACCCATTCTTCCCTTGTTGACGTTTTCTTCTTTTTGGTTGATTCACCACTTCTTTTGTGTGTGTGTGTCCAGTTTTCTTCATTATTCCAAAAATCCTGTCAACAGTTCTTATTTAAGGAGCAAGTTTTTCAACAATTTCTGAATGTCAGGCCTATTTCAATATGTACCAATCTACAGTCTATTATGATCACTTACATACTACTCTCCATGCATATTTTCACAATTTAAGATTAATATTTTTGC
Source organism: Nautilus pompilius (assembly GCA_018389105.1). Classification (NCBI taxonomy): domain Eukaryota; kingdom Metazoa; phylum Mollusca; class Cephalopoda; order Nautilida; family Nautilidae; genus Nautilus; species Nautilus pompilius. The sequence continues at coordinate 158,225 of JACATO010002225.1, forward strand.
TAAAATATTACATCAACATTGGCTAAAGATGCTGATGCATAAATGCTTATTTGTATACATGGAAGTGTTATGAAAAAATTCCTAAAATTCTCCATTGAAAGGAAAGTTCTGACAATTTCCAGAACATAACAGAAATTTCAGGATCATCTAGAATATAATGGATACTTCCAGAATATTCTGGTTGATGCAAATAATGCCTGTTCATTTGTAAAGTGCCATTTTTTGTGTATTTGATGTCAGTCTTACAAACATTATTTTTTATAAATATGGAAAAAGTATCATTATTGGTCAGCTGTTGTGCATTTAAATTGAAGGCTTTATGTCTATATAAAAGCAAACATTGAAAATTACTGAGCAAGCCAAATTGACTGGCTAAGGTTGTACTAGTTATAGCCATTAACAAATTTAACAATCAAATATGAAAAGTATTGCAAGTGCCTCTAGTTTCTATTAATTTCAGATCTAAAAGAAATAGATAGTAACTGTTTAACATCTTATCTTGCATTATCTGTACACATTGTACTCTGGTACTACAAAATCAATACTGATACAGATGTAATTCTACTAAAAGAGCTTTAAATTACCAACAAGAAGTTCTTATTGTCTACTTATTCCATATGCAAACAATACAAAAGTTTCAAGAATTGTATTTCTATTGATTCCTTTTACTTAACTTACAAAGAGAAATGGCATATTATACCAGTTTGATTAAATACTGAAAAAACAAAAACAAAACAAATTACGTAGATACCAATTAAATCATTAAACATTATGCTAATTACAGTTCTTGAATACCTTGAACCTCAAGATTTTTTGGAGAAAGGAGAAATGTAAAACTTATCTAAAAAAAAATGGAGAGAAAGAAATATCTCACTTTAGCAGTGTTTTATTTGGTATATGTTTAACATGATAATGTATAAAGTAGAACACAGAAACCTACATAAAACCAACTTTTTCAAAACTAAACTAATGAGATTAATATGCTTCTTAATATTACTTGAAATCTGTGTGAAATATGAAAAAAGAGGCCAATCAGTGTGATATGGATACTGCTCTTTCTGAGGATGTGGTATAAAAGAATGAGACAATATTGTATCTCTTTAAACTCCTATTTCATTATCTTTATTTATTTACATTCTGCTGGATTATATTCTGATTTTTTTTTTCCTTGGCTGTCATTTTGTTGACCATGCTTTTTTACTGTCAGATTTAAGTTACTTTCTGAAAATTTTTTTAATTATAAGATATCAATAGTAAATTCCAAAACATCTTAGTGTTTTTGTTATTGCTGTTATTGTTTTCTCTCCCACCCCAGGTAAACCTCTGAATTCCTAACACTGTTAATGAATCTCAGCAAACCCCATATAAAGTCAGGAGTCTCTACATGGGAATGCCAGTACCAAGGGCTACACCAACGTGACTTCAGCTTCATATGAAGGAAGACGTTTTAACAAGACGGCCTCGCCCTAGAGTGAAAACAATGAATGGCTTTAGTTTAAAAAAAAAAAAAAATATTGGACAAGGAATGACATAAGACAAAAACACAAAACAAACATGCACACACACATATACACAGGCATTAAGAAAAACATTTGTGACAGATTTGTTGGAAGTTGCTATGCAAACTGTCAGTATTGACATTTGAGTGTCAGAGACAAGCATTTATTTAATGTTCAAACAAGAAATCCTAGTAGCAAAGCTCTTCTCATAAACACAAATATTTAACTGTTTACAGACCTAAATTTGTTACAGTTAAAATGGGAAGATGATTGATTCACTGCAATGCTCAGTTTAACTCAAAGAATACAAGGAAAAATTATCATCATCATTTTTTACTTACATACATACAATAAATCCTATGTGAATACATTTTTTCCAACTATAATCTTACCATTAATGAGATAATTCACTATAATCATCAAAACCTTGTCCATGCATCAAATATTAGCTGTTGTTATGACATAACAAAACAAACAATCTGATAATTCAAGTTGTCTCCCCTAGGTTCAATAATGCACATTTTCTTACATGAAAAACCATTACTTCAGATATATTTGATAATTGTTTGATATTTTTCTAATTTTCTCAACTTAGCTTTTCAAAATATTTTTTCTTTTTTCCACTTTCTTCTATAACCCACTGAATACCATTTGAGATCTCAAATCTGGATTGCTCAGCACAAGTTGAGCCATAGGCTGAGAGAACCTTCCTCATTAATATAACTCTTTGTAACAACAAATCTGTATCACTCAAACCCATGTTGTGTGTTTTGACTAAATACTCAGCCAGTTCAACCTAAATACTAACTAGTGCTTCTAGGTGGTATAAGGTAAAAACTAATGTGGTTTGTGGAGGGCTAAATGCATGTCATAATTAGCATACACATTTGATTTTTTAAAAAATTGCTTAGTTTACAATGATAACTAATCATTATAAGAGTCTGAAAAAGACAAATTTTGATCACCCCCTTTATTTAAAACTCAAAAATTAAAACTATGATTTAAATATATTTGCTGAGTTTAGGAAATCATTCCACCCTAAATAAAACCAACATAGATTTCCCATTAAGCAAACAGACATATACCGATGTATCTTGAATTCTAAATGTATCTTCATATCTCCCCTCACAAAAATTAAAAAAAAAATGGCTGAAAAAAAGATAATCCCATCTCCAGTTTTTGTTTTTTTTTCTCCTTGTTTTACTTTCTTTGGAGATGATTAAGTAACTTCAAAAGCTAAAATGTTTTAAGGGTATAGTTGAACATGTTTTAAAAACTTGATATTTCAATGTGATTTTGACATTTTTAAATGCTGTTTACAATAGTTGTGAATTTAATTATATACATACTATTACTGCTACTTTGCTTCCCTAATTTTATGATAAATCTCACATGCATCTATAAAAAGTTTTTCCCATTACTATGTAGAGAGAAGGCCAGAAACCTACATACAGGAACATGTTTATGCCAAATAATATAAATTAGTTACTGACTTTAAAATTATGAGGACTTTTGTGTATTTTGGAGCGAGCATCATTCAAAACAGCATTTTTAAATTTAAAAATGAATGGGTAGGTCCTCTCTCTTGCAATCTTTTCAAATATCTCTAATCTTAACAAAAGTTAAATTAAAAAAAATGATGTTTTTTCACATTTATTTATTTTACTATTTATGATGTAAATATGACTATTCAAATGCTATGGTTTCTTGAGGCATCTTTTGCATCTGTCATGATAAATGTTCTCTATAAACTGCGTGTTGATTTACCTCAAACACTTTGAAAATCGAAACTTTATCTAATAAATAATTATTATTAGAAATATTTTTGTTTTTTTTTCATTGGATTTTAAATTAGGGACTGCTGATGTTAAAAATACAGTAGAAAAACAAGTCTTTTTTTTTTCTCCCCCAATCACAGACTTCATATTCAGTGTATTCAACAAGAATCTCAAGTTTGTCACAATCTACTTTCTTCTATATATTACAGACCAGTGGAAAATTCCGCCTTAGCAAATATTACACTAATAGCAAAATAATATTCAATATTAACGGAATAACAATAGCCCCGGCCCCTTATGTTTTAAAGTAAGCGATCTAACAGCCAGATTTGAGTGAAGAAAACTGGTTGGATCTAATGTATCATTATAATCGTTAACTGAAGGAGTATAGCGTCTGATAATCAAATCAACTGCTCACCTTATCCCGCGACGATGCTACAGTAACGGTTAAGCTCGGAGTGTTCCGGATACAGACTTTTTTAACGCCCTCTCCCCACAACTAGGTAGTTCGGGGCAGGAAATCACCGAACCCGGTCAACAAACACTCTCCAAGACGGCGCGACTCCGCCATTGATGGAATGTTGCGGGTGTTAGACGGATGAAAGGGCGAGGCAGAGCAGTTTTTTGGGAACCAACGGAAAACACGTTCCGGTTTTTGTTCAATGTTTCCTCAAGAGTCGCAAACCAAACAGGGTCGGGCCGCCCGGCTTTGCGGAAAAGCCGGCAACCCAGTTTGCGAAGTGGGTCAGGAAAACACGGGGAACCTCCCTCCTCCGGTTGTTGGCCGGACCGCCAAAGCAAACTTTGTTCTGGGAAGATCGGAAAGCAGCGCGATGGCGCAATTCCAGCTGCATCGTGGTAGTCACTGTCAAACATTTGGTTTTCAATGAAAAAAAGAAAGAAAAGAAAAGACGACAACAACAAATAAACAAATCGTGAAAATAGCGACGCTGTTTGCGCTCGCGAAGCCTTCGCTTCCTGTGTGCTCAGGCCGGGCCGGTCTCGAACAGACGACAGTCGCCAAACGCCCTCGAGCCAGCCAAGATGTCCGCTACACAAGGCACGGGCGCCAGCTACAAAAAAAAAAAGAGAGAGAGAGAAGCATCCTTTGAACTTATTCTCTATTCTCTAGCAGTTTTTTTTTGGAAGGGTGTATATAGTCCTGATGTTATATCCCCTAAATTCTTTAGAACATTACAATTTTTTATAAGAAAAAAAAACTAATTTCATAACATTGAGCACTAAAACCAACTGAAAGGCACACTCTGAATCAACTGTTTACTTTTGTGAGTCGGGCCTGCGTGGCCTGGGTATGTAATGCCATACAATACTTAATCCAGGCTGAGGCAAGGTTAGTCTGGAGGTATTTCACACAGTCTGTTCCAGCACCCCGCTATCGTGATTCTGGCACCTTCTTTGTGGGCTCGTGGCGTATCGGTGACGAGACCGGCCTCCACGTGGGAAGCGGGTGACCCCGAAACTTTATAAACATGGTGGATACCGTTCTTTACAAGGGAGTTGCTTCGAATAGGAGTCACGGTGATGTATTACATGAAACAACGCGTGTGCAGTTGAGCAAAGGTTTCAAACCCTTGGGCACTCCGATAGGCGTCGACTGCTCTTGTCAGTGGTAGGTGAAATCGTGTGCGCAACCATCCAGCCTGATCTTCGCCGTATTCAGGCCCCATGTCGGCTGGCCAACTCTCTTGGTCAAGAATGGCTTACTGCTTCAGACGTTCAGCATACTCACTCGCCGCCATCGTTCAGTCAGGCTTTCTTTCATTTGATGAACTGGTACGGTGTAATCGAGCATTCAGATTATCAACCACTTGTCCGAAATCTCTGTCGTTGATTGTCGCGACCCTCCCGTTTTCAGCTAGCGTGACAGCCTTGAACTTGTAGTTCTGGACAGCTTGTTTGGCTTCCGCTGTCTATGGGCCGTTTCTCTCCTTCATACGCTCGAGAGCGCAGATGGTATGGTATATCTATTTGTCTGCACACACCAAGGATGCCTGTTGACTTTGTAACAATTCAGAGAGACCTAAAAACTCATGCAATGCATCATACATTAGGCTTAGATTCACTAAGAATCCAGGTGGACGAATTCATTGCAGCAGTATCCTCTTCGTTTTCTTTCGTCGTTGGGTGAACGACTGTAAAGTGCGTAGTTTTTCAAAAAAAAACTGTTGAAAATGATTTACGGCAGTTACTTCGCCGATTGTGCCAGCGACTCCCAATTCCAGTCTGTGATTCAAACAGTACCACACTATGACACTTGGGTACTTACTGACAAGGTAACACGCCAGATATCCTTCACAGTATAAAGCTAGCACCATCGCATGCAAATACCACATGGCTTCCCCTCAGATAGCCATTCCTGAATCCATAACGCTCGAGGCATTTCAACGGTTTCTACAACAGTCTTTGCAATTTGATCTTCTTGTTCAATCAGGTCCAGAAATATAAAATGAGGATCTTCTGACTGTAAGCTCTCACATCTTAGATAGATAATAACTGTAACTTGAATGCTCAGCGTGGTTGAGTCATTAATTAGAAAAAATCTTTCCGTCATTCTCGTTAATTTGAACACAGGCTTTTTTGCGTATTTCAGATGACATATGGTCGACCATGTTTGTAGTAGTATATCATAAACAAAGACTGAATCTAAAAGCCACACCATTTAGATCTTGTAGTTGGATGTGATCGGAATAGGGTCTATCATTTTTTGCATTGTAGTATGCCGTTTGTATAACTTTGGTTGCCGCTTCGATCTCTGAATTTTCCATTTTGTCAGCTGCATGTTCCATCATTTCTTATTTCTGCTTCCTCCATAATCTTTACAGCAAGATTATATGCTGTCGATTTTTCGTGTTTCTTTATTTTCTTCCGTAGACATGCTAGTTAGGCCAATCGGCTAGATGCAGAATAGCTCACAGAACACTCGGCTCATTCTGTTGCTATGGAAACGCCACTGCTAGAGAAGAAAATCTGCTACATCTACGACATCCAAGCTCAGCACTACTACACATTATCCAAGGATAATCCTTCCTTGCCCACGTATCAGCCAACCAAATACCAGGCCAGTAAGTCTTGGGCACCTTTGGATTTTGATGAGACACCATCACATCCTTTGAACAGTTGAGGCCTGCCTGTCTTTGCAGTTTGCTCTCACTCAGCCTGACCCACTATGTACCATACCTACTAGAAAGTTTCGTTTATATTTGTGACTTCAGCCAAAGGTGATATATCGTTGCTGTTTCCTTTCTCTGAATCTTTTAGGCCTACTTTGTAATCAGGCACATCTTCATTTGCGGGGATAGGTAGCGGGCAGGCGGGCATTTGCGCAGTCCACGTCTCACTGCGTTTCGTTTGTAGGTGCGGCCACAACGAAGCAGGTCTGCTGTTTTGGGGTTGCTTCTTTTTCTTCTCCATTTCTTGCTTCTTAGGAAAGTAATTTGTGATAGAAATTTCTCTCCTCATTGCAGCTTTGTAGGTCTGTTTGTAACCCGGAAATGTGGTGGCGCGGGATTATAGAATGCAATGATTATTGCACTTGTGCACACGTGTAGCTAATTAATTTGCTTGCCTTTATGTTGCGTGCCAGGTAAGTTATATATTCAGTGGAGATCTGCTGCGGACCGAAGGCAGTACGGAAAACGATTAAGTAAAAATGGGTGGGTGGGTAGCGTCGTCCTCTGTTTTTTTTTTTTTGCCGTTGTTTCTTTCACAGCCAAAGGAACATAACTATTCAAAAAATATAGATGCAAAATCCACTACAAACACATCTCCCGCATCTCTCTGGTGGCGCTACCACGACTACCTGTGCTACTGCATTAAGGGAGACCACCGGGGTCAGTTGTTGTTCCAGGGTTACGTTGTTACGGCAACATGAAAGTTTTGTTTTTGTTTTCTTTCTTTTTTTTTTTTAACTTCATTAGAATTATACATTTTAGGATAAGTACCGAATAGCGCAATTATTATTCTGTTTGTTTCTTCTGCCTTTATTCACGTCATTCAAAAATACATGCACTATACTCTTGAACTGCTTTCCTTCTTTTGGGGCGCCATGTTTAGCCATAGCTGAACGAACAAATACAATGTGACATCAGCTGGTAGGCTAGCGCAGCTTCTATTAAAACAGATTAAAAACCCATAAAGAATTAAAAAAAAACACACAAAACGATTGTTTGATTTATCCCTGCAGTCACACAAAATCGATACATTAAAAATAAATCTAATATCAGATGTTTTCATAGCAACGCTCTGTCGTCAGGAGTTGTGTTCACGGAGCGAACTTGTTACGTGCCACATTTATTTAAAACGATTATCAACAGTCATAAATATATCTGAAATGGCGACATTTTAAAATACCAACCAAAGTAATATTGTAGTCGGGGGGAAAAAATGCTTTTCATCTTTAAAATGGGAGGGGAGCTTTAAAAATACAGCGAAACCTGCATATTGTTGCCAATCGGGTATTAATGAGGGGATTGACTAACATCAAGCAAAATGCAGCGGGATGTTAAACACACTATTATGAGCAGGGGGATTCTTCAAGGAATTTTAAAAATGTTACTGATATGTGAACATTAAAAATACAATTAGAAAGGTCTGCAACTGGCACAGTGTATAATAGCGTGATTATCGCCCTGCGAGGGGCGGGTTTGCAGCCATTAGTACGATTATGCGTGTCAGTGAAGACGAGAAAGATTATGACACCCAGCGTTCGTTTCCACTGACCTCCTGAATCTGCGGCTATTAACTCTGACATTAATTAACTAGCCGCACACGAAAACCGACAATCCCCTTTCAGTGAAAGGCTCGAAGGAAACGGTGCAGAAATATTTAACAAAGAAAAGCTCCCGTGCAGTTTAAACGCCGTTCTCCAGCCGCACCAAACACGCGGGGAATGCGCCAGACGAAACGGAGAGGAGCAGACTTGTGGGGATCCCTAACCCCTGTACCACTCCATTAAAAAAAGCAGCGACAGACCCCCCCCCCCGCTCTGAGCGGCCGGGTTGTGATGTAGTTCGCAAATTTTACTAACTGTTTTTGCTATTAGATTCCAAGAAGATTTTCTTTTTAGGGGGTGGACATACTGAACGAGTGACCGACCGACGACTACCCATGTCGGGAGTTCTACGACAGACGTAGCCAGCAGACTTACTCGCCATAGTTAACTTGCTGACCTGGTGCCGGCCCCCTGCAGGCTCGAATGGGCCTAGCGAGAAGCCCAGATGAGTGACTACCTGTTTTTAAAGTAGCATCTCCAGCCAGACCTTTGGCAAAGTCGCCACATCGACTTAAATGGAATCTGGAACAGGTAAGCTAAAAGCTGAAGATAATTAACACCTGTTCTGACTCGGGTATCGCCGTTGAACCGTGTTTGCAGATGAATGAGGAAAAGGGGTATAAAAACAATTTTAAAAGGGATACTTTTAAACAACGAACAAAAAAAGGAGAAAGATATCAATGTAAATGCTAAGTTAGATTTTAAATATTAAAAAAATTCTTTGTGGTATTATTAATTCTCTTTTGTGAGTGAAAAAGAGAAAAGTAATAAATGATAATTTATTAAAGTAGAGGAATTTATCCAAGGTTCTTTCCCCCAGTGGAGCTATTTTCGGCAAAACGGAGATGATGGGGAAAAAAACCATGTCTGGCTGCCAGGCAACTAATACATTTCTCGAATTTAGTTGATAAGACTTCAACCAACAAAATAAGATGATAGAGAGAGTACTACTACTTTTGATTTTCTATATATGAATGTCTATTGAATATACAAATATTTAGTTGAAACTGACAGTTAACACTACTGTTACGATATTCGAAGAAACCTAATAATTTGTATCGTTTGTTTCTTTAAAATATAAAACAACAACAAACACAAGACGTATTGTTAAAATCAACATGTTGTGACGTCATATCTATAACAACAAGACGGTTCACCGAGAGATTTTATCGTACGTTCATGACTTTTGTTGTTATGACTTGTAATGGAATTTATCATCAGGAAATACGCAAATCTTGCCACTGTAGCACGGTTTCCTTAAAAAAGCAAAACAAAACTATCCATTTTCTGAGTTGCTGTCGTTTTCTTTAAAATACGTTTTATTAAATAAACGCTCATTTATCAAAAGAATTCAGATCCTTCAGAATTAATGCTGAGGTATTGCATGTAAAAATTTCTCTTTAAAATTCAGACCTGAAAACAGCAGCAGCGGTGCTTTAAAGGAAGCAGCGGCACCGTGGTTTATTTAAAAAGAGAACCGTAGACAACTCGAAAAACTTGAGGCGAGACCGAGACGCGATCGATCCTGGAGCATCTGAAAACCGCACCGGAGTGTACCAGATCGCGTCTCGGTTGTTGGAAAAAAAAAAACGAAAATTATGGAGCTGTCTGTAATGCAACAGTACCAAGTGGTGACGGCTAAATAATACAATTATATATGCTCCCAATGTTTCAATTATTCTAATTTTTTTAAAACAGAAACCAGACTATGCGCATTAACATTCTACTGAAACCTCGTTTTAATGCTACTTATTAGATATTTATATTTTTAAGGCTTTAGTTTAATTCTAGTTATATTTCCACGCCTGGTTCTTTTAAAGTCCCCTTCCAAAACCGTAAAATAAAAGAACATAAAATAAGTTAAGAGAGAAAAGGAAATAGAAAAAAGAAATATTTTATTTCTAAATATTTATTTATAGAAGAGAATTTTGCGCCAGCCACCTATTTGCTCGTGACCAGCTGTGGTTGCCACTGGCAACGAAAATAGACTATGACGCACTATATCACTCCGCTCTGACCTCAAGCCTACTTTCGCTACCCTAGTTTCGTTAGAGTTCAACAACAACGTGTGTGTGGGTGGGTGAGTGAATTGATTGTTAATATGAGCAGACGATCTCAGGCAAAATGCTCGAAGCTGTATGTAATCGGCGTTTCACCGGCTTTAAAATTAGCGCGGATGTGCTAGGCTGATGCAGCACGTACAGCAAAACGTGACCAAAATATTGACCTTGACCGTGACATTATACGTGTTCCCGCCCACAAACAAATCCGAGTTCCTTTCGTCTCCTGAATTCTAACGTCTGATTTTTCTCAGAACAGTCGGCCTAGAAACTTCGAGAAACCACCAAAGAAATATTTGCCACATAGTAACAAACTAAACACTACAAACATATTTCCAATTTAATAATAATAATGTAGCCTACCAGCATTTTTTTCAAAAATTAAAATAAATTGCCAATGGTTTCCTTTTCACAAAACCTTTTAAAATAAAAAGTAGAAAGGAAAGTATGCCACAAATACGTCATTCATTTTGTATCCGAATTATTTCTATTACCCCTTTAGATCTAGATTTATTCATCAATTCATCATCAAAAAAATGTATTTTACTCATTATTTAAATATTTTAATTTTATATATTTGGAATGTGTAACTGCAACACTCTGCCATATTAATATAGCATCCCCATAAACGAATGTATCTTATTTAAATTTACACATTTCAGGTGTGATTATGTATATACCGCACATCCAGGTCAGTAGTTATCCAGCGACCGCTATCACCGTCAGGCCGAAAACAAGCGGATCCCGAGATATTTCTCTGTTTACCCGCGGGTCGTACTATAGTAGGTTCAGTGAAGCCAGAGTCAGGGACAAACTGCCAAAGATCTCAACATGTTTCTTGGATCTCCAGCCAATTTTATGGCGAATGTCACCACTGTAGCGAAGTGACTTGGAAGGCGTTAGATAGCGACAAGATGACAAGAACGTGCTGCCATTAGTCGCCACGTCCGCATTCGCCGTCAAGATTCATTCTCTCTGACAGAAATGAGCCAAAAAAATGGTCCAACGTCATCTCTGCCAACTTGGCTACAGTCACCGTATTTTGTCCAACAGGAATAAAACATCAAAAGGTCTGATCAGAAGGCATGTCTGGAAGCACCCTCCAGTATTAGAAACGTGTACTCTTCTTAGATGAATCTAGGTTTCAGAATTTCATGTCTGGAGTTGCAAGACCTGACGAAAACCTTCACTTCACAGTTAAGTATGGAGACGGGAATGCCATGGTATGGTGGAAAGACAAAACGAAGGATGTCTCAGTTTTGCCTGTACATTGCCCTTTTAAAAACACATCACCTCCAGTTGTACCAACAAAGCATGCTGAGATTCAATGCTCATATTCTTCAGAGGGATGGCCCTAAATTCCGCGCGTTTTGTGTGATCACAGACTGGAAGAGAAGTCAAGGCATTAGACTTCTTTTCTGAGTGCCAAAAACCCTAATACGAAGAATTCGATCACCCCGTCCACGCCCCGCCAATATGATGGAATTAAAAGAAACTCCTTAATACAACATCTCGTTGATTTCAATGTCAAAGTAGAGGCTGTTCGTGCTGCAATAAGTGGCTCGACCAAGTACTAATATAAAAAATTCATTGGACTGGTTATTTTTCCTAACAAACTAAAACACTGTAATAACAACAGGGCCCAAGTGATTATTAAAAGCATTATAAATGTCTAAATGTGGATATGTCTCTTACACTAATTCAGTCAAATCAATTGACGACTGCTCTCCGTTACAGAGGTAATCGCGTATAGCTCCCCATTTTAGCTTTCTCTTTGGCTTCTAACACCTAACTTTACCGGTTTAGAACGGTTTTCCGACAGTCGGCAAGCAAAAACTCAAAAAAAAAACCCACCTGGTAACCTTTTTTTCAGGGACCACGAGGGAGCCAAGTTTCCACCTTAATTACGGGCATGCATGGCTTTCCTTTTAAAGTTTCTCTGGCCTAGACTGTCTTTGGCCATTTTTTTTAAAAAGGGAGACAATTCTCTCGAGCCATGATGCGTTCTCCAAAAGACGTTAGCAAAACTGTAAAGAGTTCACTGTCCCTGACTGCTTTGTCGTCTGACCACAGTATTACAGCTGGACCCGAGGTTTGGGAAAACAAATTGCTTTCCGGATTACGAAACCAGGATTTCCATATACTCAGAAACAATAACTTGAACGATTTTCCCAAAATTCTACATTTTATTTACGTTTGCGCAGATAAAAGCGGCCACCTCATGTTTAAAATAAACAAAACGAAGATATACAACCAAGTCTTGATTTTTACCCAAATAAGTTGTTTGTCGTGCGAGATATTATTTTATTTATTATTCATTTTTTAAAATATTTATTGAGATGGAAACATAAATTGCGAACAGTTGGTTACCACGAATACGTATTATTAATAATGTTAATGGTAGTTTTCCCAACTAGGATATTAATATCAAGAGTACACAACTATACTCTTAACTTCTGACGATATTCAATTATCTTTTTGCTTTTAAAAATATTTATGTTCACTGATGCCAAGTCAATATTAATCAGCGTACAAAGGGATGGGTTGCCTGAAGGTGTTTTACAGCAAAGATTATCGCAAACACTTGCTACGACAACCAGAAATATTCGTTCGAGATTTCAGTCGACAGAAACTCAAATGTTTTTGTCCACTTTAACCTTGGAATGAATGCCTTCGTTTGAATTTCTTAGAATTTTCTATGGTTGTTGCTGTGTGCGTGACGAGTAGTACACTGGTACATAAAAATTATGCGTTTATTTGGCATATTTCATGCCCGTCATATCGTGAAATAATTAATAAAATTATACTTAATAGTAGCTCGCCACTTCATTATTATAAGATTATTAATCCGACAGTGAAACCGATATACCTAATAAAAGCACCTCTCTCCATTATTTGGGGAATCCAATAATGAAAAGTACATGCCTTATAATAGTGAGCCTCTTAAGTATATGGGAAATCCAATGTTAAAGTAGTATACCTAATAATAGCGCGTTACCTTAGTACCTGAGAAATCCAATAGTAAAATTAGTACGCCTAAAATAGTTTGAGTAAAGGAAGGAAATTTGTAGCTGTAGTTTTGTTTTGTTTTTCATCTAAACCAGAAAGTAGAGAAGAGGATAGTTGGTCTCCTCCGGCTTGCTTAACTGTTGTGGGTAGCCAAGATTCAAGACAATGCCATCTTTTTTTCTAAATAAGTAGAGAATACCATGAAACATGAACTTATTCCTGTATAAACCTGCATTGCTTAAAGCAGTTTTTATAACATAGCAAAACTTTACTCGAAAAACAAGACTGGTTCCCTATTAATTAATTTTCCTTGAATTTCCATTAGAAATCTAGTGAAAAGGGAGCAGCCTTCAAAGACTTCTCGTTCTCATATCGTGAGCTTTTAATGGGGCGTGTAATGTCAAATATTTTTAAAAAGCGAGCAAGCGACTTTCGTATCTTTTAGTCAATCACTTTAACCCCTCCCGTAATTTTTTTTATTTTCGAATGAAAATCCAACAGCACTTGATAAAGAGGATGTCGAACGGCACATTGTCTTCACTCATTAAAACAGTAAATACTGAAGTAAGATAGTAAAATTAAGACCATCATTTGAACACCGATTAGTCGATAACAGAATTAAAACATGCAGAAACTTCTTTTTTTAATTTTTTTTTTTTGCTCAGCAGAATTCGTTATGAAATTAAATTAACAAATTAAAATGCAGAAAAGTTTTTATTCATGACGTTATTTCTTTCTTCATTTAATTATTATATTTATTTTTTACTTTTGTCTGGTTCGGAATAACTCATAATTAAATCCGTGCACGTGCGTGCACCGTATGAACGACAGCGCGTGGAAAACAACCGCCACAGACGGCTAGCTAATTCGGGGTACCAAATTACGTGATCTGCTTCCAACAGCATTTTTCTATCACTGTAAAGGGGGAAAGCACCAGTGTACTAAATACACTGCATTATTATAACTACACAGCAGAACCCTCTCCATCAAATCTAAAAGACCATTTAAACTTCTCTCAGTATTGGTGAAATAAATAAGTGCAATAAAATACCAACAATACAAGCCTTTCTTCTGTTTTCCTTCCAAATTACTAATTATTGAATAATACGATGCTACGTTTACATTTGAATTGGCATATCTACGCGAAATGAATTTTTTCTTGCGCTGTCTATAAATAAATAAACGTGTTCAACAACACAGACATACATATGCACTCGGAGATTGCCCTTGAAATATACAACTGTCACATGGCAACTCGAGGTAAAATCGTAGGAACATACAAGAGGAAAAATCAACTTACATTTTCCGGTAATATTCCGCTCACGATCACTGAAACTTGTTTTTGACACCAATCACTTCCTACTTAGGTGATAGGTTTCCGACTCAACAACGTTGTTCAATATAACATTTGGTTGAGTACACTGCCCTCTATTTATGAACCAGCTTCCTAATTTAGCAACAAGAGCTATTCGATACGCATCCGCGAAGCGAAGTAGCCCGCAATTTAATATTTTGTGTTTGTGTCGCCGTGTCACGAGAATTAATTCAGTACGTAAAGCTTTTCATTTGTAATATTATCGGAGAGCACATTATTTTTTTTAATTTATCGATTGTAGATTAAATAATGATATCTCATGTCCTTACACGTGAATCGTCTGGTTGGAAAAACGTGATACAGGCAAGAATATTTCCGAGGTTATAAATATTCAATTAGGTCAAGGTAACCGACTCACGAGGTCAGGTGGTAAAGAACATAGATCGCAGGAAACAGCTGCCAAACAAAGAAAACCAGAAGTGAACTTTAATAAGAACAAAAGCAAGTATAAAGCAATCCTCACGAAGCGACAGTGATAAAAACAACAACAACAAATGGACGGACCAAAATCTAAGTCTTTTAGTGATGGTCCGAAAATATGGACTGAAAAACAAAACAAATAAATAAGTAAATAAAAGTAAACTGGGGTTTTAAGAAGTACAGTAAATCATTAGTAAATGAATAAACAAAAGCTCTCTTCTTTTTTTTTTTTATAATTTAACTGTTTACCCACCTAAAATATCTATTATGATGAAATTATTTCAAAATTACAGACTAATTTTTCGGTAAATTTTTTTCTTTGTAATATATTATTATTATTATTATTATTATTATTATTATTATAGCATTTTAACGTAGCCATGCATGAAAACGGATGTGTCTTACCTACCAAAAGATTTTCCGCAATTTTCGCCAAACGAACCCAGACTTGCTTTCCCCGAAGATTTTCTTTTCATTCTCATTCCTCTCGAAGTGCGCATCTTCTCTCCGGCCAGGCCACGTTGTACTAGCCATTTTCAAACAGATTCTTTCAGAAATAGTTCGTTGTAGTGCATCGAAAATGTTAATCCAGTTTCTTTTTCCACGTAAGGCTTTCAAATGCACTCAAAGCGTTTCTGATGGATGGACTCTTCAGCTGTTTACTATCTTTCAGCAAGTTTCGACCCATCGTTCGCAGGACCCTTGGGATGGTGAGCCTAGCAAGAAACTAGTCCCTTCCCGTTCAATAGCTAATCTAAGCCCTTACCACTCCTGCACAGTCTAGATGAGAAATCATTTTGTTTTTTCTTCTTTTTTTTAATACCCCGTATGAAAACTATAATCATAATATTATTTTAAAAGAAAACAATTCAAGGTCTTCATAAAGTATTTGTTTAATGAGTTTGAATGTTTAATAGCTGTTTAACTGCATAAGGTAAACAGAATAATTAATTATATTGCAAGGCCATGTACTTAAGCTCCGGATATAAGCCGCAGTGTCATCTGACCGCACTAAATGGGTCCTAAAATCATTACGCAACACGATAATAATCCAAAATATATTACGGTCTAACGTTATCTTCGACGAAAAGGTTGATGATATTGCAATGGCCTTAACATGTTCCAGCTATTGTTGCTATAGAGAAGCTAGACAAAGTTTTACAGGGTGAATGGTGATTAAATACTGTGCGGTTTCAACAATAAATCTAAATAATTATTGATGGCGCTCACTAGGAATTAAATGCAAGTACATTTACTCTACGGATTCTTTACATTTTAAGCAGCATTATAATTTTACTGCTATATGTTTATCTAGCATAAATAGAGCGATTTGTTTAATAGTAGCATTTAACGTACTAATAAAACTACTTAACCCCGCTTATTATTGGCTTGTGAGAGTCTCAGTCGTTGACTGGGCTTCTACCTTCGTCCATGCGTGACTCCCGGCTATTTGTTTTCTTCTCTCTCCTGAGTTACATAAGTTCTCGGAGTATCTCTCTGGCGTTCAAACAATATCGCAAATAAACGGGTAACTGTTCATTTACTGTCGATTACCTTAGTGTTCTCTCCCTCTCTCTAAGAATGGGGTATCCGGTTACGGAACACTATCGACGCACGAAAAACGTCTCCAAACAACGTAGCGTCAGTCCAATGGCAGCAGGGTCACGTCGTGTTAAGAGTTAACTCCCCTTCCCGGGCCACCCAGCGAGGAACAACGTAACGTCAGTCCAATGGCAGCAGGGTCACGTCGTGTTAAGAGTTAACTCCCCTTCCCGGGCCACCCATACACCGCCAGACAGTAACATTCGGCGGGTCCAGAACTCTACAGCTGACTGCGATAATAAGTGTTTTCAGTAGCTTATAGCACGACGCTGCTACCGTCAAATCTGTCGCGCTAAACCGTTTATACGGTCAGCAGTAAACGAAAACCCTGCCATCAGCAAATGACAAATTTAATCGTGATTTTTCTGAAAGCCCAGAGTCGGAAACCGTAAGAATACGGGGGTGCAAATTGTCGATACGCACGACAGTGCTATTTAGTTAGGCCTGCCCTACCGTGCAGCCTCCTGGTTATGGCGACCAGCCGCCACATCTCGTGTTTCTACGTGCCGACTGACTGCTAAGTAGCGATTCCTTAGATAGATAACGTAGCCGCAGCATCTGCTGGTCCGGATGCTGGCCAGGCCTCTGTACACTCTCTATCTGCTTGTTCCAGAACTTTGAAACAATATTCATCTTTCACACTTCCCACCTATAAGATGCTCTTGCGCAAGTGCAAAACCTAATGAACAAAAGAAAATTTGAATAAAACGCCCTACATCCCCCTACGTAACCGAAAGCATCATTAGGTTGTGCTGAACCCACGTAAAATCGTTGCTAAAATCTGCAAAATATTACAGATAATTTCATTAAAACCATATATTTTTTGTGGAAATGATGTTCAGTCATTTTTTTAAAAATTGAGTATACAGATTACCACTTATTTAGATATAAAATAAGGATGTTTATAAGGTCTGAAAGGGTTACTGTTTAACTGCATAATGCAGCAGCAGCAACAACAACAAAACTCCAAAAAAGAACATTTGAAAAAAAAATAATAGTGTATAGCTGACCCCAAATTGACCATTTCTCTTGAAGATTGCGATTCACACAAGCCGCAGATTCTCCGGTGTTTATACTGTGGTAAGTAAAAATGGAACTAGCAACCAGAGGTTACAACATTCAGCCAATCTTGGAAAGCGAATAACCGGCAGCAAGCATGGGATGAAGAATGTTTCCGGATCTTAAAACCCTTTTAAAAAGCTGCAAAATACTATATGTTAATATTAATAAACTTATTATTTCCCATTTGTTAAAATAGACTTCATATTTGCATCATTTTATTAATAACCGTGGGGGTTAAAATAAACTGGATAAAGGTAATAGTTAGTGTACAGCTTGTCGTTCGGTCGTAGTTCTACTGGATGTCGACTCACTTCAACCGTGTAAACGTCTAATAAGTTTCTTGCTACTGCATGGCAATCCACCCAACCTTTCCCTCTCTCTCCCTGAACTAGCATCATCTCTACCTCACTCCATCTCCCTCTCTCTCTGTACTGACATCATCTCTCCCTTCCTGTCCCCTTCCCCCCTCTCCATCTCACGCTATTTCTCTCTCTTTGTGTGTGTGTGTGTGTGTGTGTGGTGTGTTGTGTGGTGCCGCGTGCATGTTCTCCTCTGTCCTTCCGCTCAATTTCTAGCTGTTTCCCTCATATATCTCTCTCTTACTCTCCACCCATTTCTCACTATAATATATTGTATATCTGTCCATCCTTCTCACATTATAGCTTTTAGTCTCTCTCCCTTTATCACGGTCTCTCTAACTCTCTCCTTATTTTTCTAGCTCTCTCTCTCCCTCACTCATTCTAATATATATATCTGCTGTTTAGGACTCTCTCCTTCCCTTTCACTATCTAGCTCTGTTTACCTCTCTATCGAACTCTTTATAGATCCCTCTTTCCTTCCCTCTCACCCCTTTCTATCTGTCCCCACCTCTCACTTTCTCTTTCTAGCTCTCCTCACTCTCTCCTCATCTCTTTCTGCTTGACTATCACTTTCTGGCTCACTTTATCAGACTTCCCCTCTCTCTCCTTTCCTCTCACTTTATAGATCTCCTCTCTGTCTTACTCTAACCTTCTATTTCTCCATCCATACCACTATCAAGCTTGCTCTCTCTATTTCAAGTTCTCCTGAATCTCTCACTCAGTCCTCTCCTCCTCATTATCTCTCACTCTCCTCTTCTCTTTCTAGCACTGATTCTCTCTCCTTCCATATCACTTTCTAGCTCCCCCCTCTCTCTCTCTCTCAATCTCTCCTCTCATTTTCTAGTGCTCCTTCTCTCTCTCTCACTCTCCTACCTTCTCATAATCTAGCTTTGTATCCAATTTCTCTCTCTCCTATTTCTAGCTCACTTCTCACTCTCTCCCCTTCCCTATCACTTTCTAGCTCTCATTCTCTATCTCCTGCCATCTCCCTGTCTCTCCTCTCTCTTTCTAGCTCTCATTTTCTCTCTCCTTCTGTTTGAAGTTCTCAATAATATTCTCTCCTCTCACTTTCAAGCTCTCTCTGTCTCTCACTCTCCCTCCCTACATCCCCTTTTCTCCTTCCCTCTCTTTCTCTCTGTTTCCTTCCAACTCACTTTCTAGCTCTCTCTCTCCCTCACTTTCACTTTATAGCTCTCCTCCTCTGTATCCTTCTCTCATTCTTTCTCTACCTCTCTTTTTATGCTTGCCTATCACTTTCCCAGACTCTTTGTAACTCTTTCTCTCGATCTCTCTCCTTTCCTTTCACTTTATAGCTCTCCTTCTATCCTTCTCTCACTGTTTCTCTCTCATTCTCCCTCTCCATCCATTACATTATCTAGCTCCTCTACCTCTGTTCTCTGTTTCAAGTTCTCCTTCAGAATCTCTCTCTTTCTAACTCACTTCTCCTCCTCTCAACTTCCCACCCACTTTCTAGCCCTCTCCCTTACTCCCTTTCTAGCTCTCCACATTTGCTCTCCTTCAAGCTCTCATTCTCTATCTCCCTCCATCTATCTGTCTCTCCTCTCTGTTTCAAGTTCTCCTCAATATCTCATTCTCTCCTATCACTTTGTAGCCCTTTCCCTCTCTTTCCTTTACTCTCTGTTTCCAACTCTCCTTCTCTCTTCCATTCTATCCTCTATTTCTCACTCTCCTCTCATCTCATTCTTTCACTACCCCTCTCTCTCTCTGCTTGTCTATCACTTTCTGGCTCACTCTCCCAAACTCCTCTCCCTCTCTCTCCTTTCCCTTCGCTTTATAGCTCTCCTCTATCTCCATCTCTATCATTATCTAGCTCTCACTGTTTTTCAAGTTCTCCTTCAGAATTTCTCTCTCTCTCTCTCTCCATCTCTCATTCTCTCTCTTTTTATTCTCTTTCAACTCTCATCTCCTTCTCACCTTCCCTCTCACTTTCTCGCTCTCTTTTGCTCTCTTCCTCCCAGCTCTCATTCTCTCTCTCTCCTTCCATCTATCTGACTCTCCTCTCCTCTCTCTAGCTCTCATTTTCTCTCTCCTT